>OZ005749.1:13437538-13492538 GCA_963930835.1 Spongia lamella | reverse complement strand
TAGTAGCTATATCAAACAAATAATCAATGCATACACTTTTCGGTATTAGCTAATAATTATCAGTGATCAACATAAGGTGAAGTACCAAGCACACTTGTAAGGAAGTTTTTGTAATCTTTCTTGTACTTAAGGAATGCTTCAATACTGTCATGAATGTCGACCACCAAACCATCATAAAGTCTTCTTATTGTCCAAATAAATTAAGTACATGCATGCACATGCAATTCTGCAATCTACATATAGCTGCTACATGTAGCTAGTTAACCAGCCGGCTATGGTTTTAGTATGTAGGATTCTCACTAAGCTAGTGGGATCAGATAGAACATCATTCCTTGGAACTGCATAGCTATCTTGCATTGCAAGATACAGTAACAACACTTATAATACCAGTTGCTTGCTTACCGTAGATAATATCAAATTATCTTTTAGCTATATAGCTACAATAGTTACAAAAATATTTGAACACTAATATAACCTACTTCACCATCTGTAGCTAAGCATTAGCTGTTTAGCTATATCATTATCGTGGCACTGGAGGGCATCCACAAAAGGCAGAACCTGTACAAGATGTTACAGCAGTTCAAAATAATTATTCAGAGTAGAGTAGATTTCCCAAGTAGGATTGCATGGAAGCTAGCTATAACAATATCTGGATCAGCATTCTAATTACAACTGGTATCACAAGGTTGTAACAAGTTGGTTATTGTTATTATATCATGGCAGTCATAGTAAATGAATACATTACTAATGTAGTTATTATAGTGATGCTTCAAACAATTATAATGACAATTCATCAAAACAACTAGCTGGTTTAGCTATTGGTTCTCATCAAGATTACTGTAACCATGGCAAAAGTAAGGTCATTCAACTATTTAGTTACTTAGGTGAAATTATCTGCTGTGAAGCATACAACCTGACTGCTTGATTATCATAAGCATTTCCTCGATCATATATATACAAGTTGGTATAGCAACCCTTAATGCTACTAATTAGCTATATGTTTGTACTATGTATGAATGCAGCTATAGTTTATCAAACAACATAACTACATACCGGCATTACATAGCTACATAGTAGCTGTGTACGTGTATGATAAGAAGGTGCATTTTCATGTGGTAGCCAATGTGAATAAAATTCCTACATGATTTTATCTATTGTCTATTGCATATATACATAAAATCAAACCTGCCGTGACCATACCCATATATAGTCATGTAGCTATATAGCTAAGCTTTAATAAAGTTTACTGCATGAATCTGTGGGACTGTGACACATAGATATTTGTATCTAAAGTAACTTTTATAAGATCTATAGTTAGACTTTTTATCCTACAGATAGCTAGCTACGTATATTCTTAGCTAAATGCATTAGATAACTATTTCGCTATTTATCTCACCAACCAAAAATACACAAACACTTTTCAGTTAAGTCATACGTAATTACTGTGTACATGATGACCTCTTGCTGAAATCACTGGAAGTTAGTGATCCATGTATGATCCATCACTAAATCAAATAGCTATAGCTAACTAGCTATTGGCTATTATCATAATTTACATGATTATAGCATAACAGGAAATTCATAACATTAATGAATAAAAACCAGAGCTTGAATGAGTTTGAACCACGGCTTGAATAAAAAGTAGAACCTTTAGTACCTGCATGCAGCTGGTTCTATACTCTGATCACAATAAAGTTGGCCACTGCGTTCTCACATAGCTAGCTGTAGTTACATGCATGCATACTTTGTAAAATACTTATAGAACTAATATTAACTTTCAGATTGTCTGCATATTATAATTTTCTAATCCTTCTTTTCATAAATTTTGTTTTAACATACATAGCTAGCTAGCTAGTAATAGCTACATATTATTTAACATTTTTGACATCGATCGATGACAACCTATATTAAAGAATGTTGTCATAGGAATCAGATTGCCATACATTATGATAATAAAAGCATGATGTAAATTTTATAATGCAGTATGGCTATACAGATATTAGCTAGTATCCATGGTGATAAGTAGCTATTATAGTTATACCTCAGAATGAACATGGCATCATTGTTATTACACGAGATCAAAGGTCAAGTGTAGTAACAAGGATACCATGATCATACTGATGATATAAAATTATTGTGTTATGGTATGAACCATATGATTGTAAGAACATAGAAATTTTAATCACTATATATTTTAAGGCTTAAATTAAGGGATGTTCTAAAGGAAGCCAAAGTAACTAATTTTATAGTTACATTTACGTATATCAACAGTTTGACACTAACATAAATAAACATAGAAACTTGTTAAAAAACGTCCTTTAGTCCTCCAATCCAGTAATCCAATCCAGTGAATGGAGACACCCCGTGAGGCCAACCAGCCAAGTTGTTCAGAACATTGTACATAAGGCCTTAGAATCTTAGCTACAACATGATTACATCACAAAGATCATCAAAGCATGATTCAGTAAGTAGCTAGCTATCAGGCATTGGAACTATTGGTATCATCAATGTAATAGTTAATATATAATGCATCTCACTCCTGATAGAAATGTATGTAAAGTTAAATGTCACAAACCATAATTTAATCTATCAACACAATTGTCATAAATCATACATGTATGTATATATATGTAGCTATGTAGATACAGCTATGAAATACTTGGGATTTATATCTGAGACTTGCATTCTCAGCTAAGTAGCTATCACATAGCTAAATATGTACATATGAATGTAAGACACACGTAGCTATATGTAGCTACGTAGCTTCAAACAACTAACCACAAAAATAAGTAACCAATTAATTTTTAAAAGTAAAACTGATTTGTAAACTTTTCCATGCTAGAAAATCGTTTCATTTCTAAGAATTTAATTGTTAATAAGAAAACTATGGGATATCTTTTCAATGGCAACAGTGCAAATAACATTTTCATAATGGACAAAACACAATTCACTGTTTACATAAAACTATATGGTTATGTAGGCCAGTGCTTGCATGCCTAAATACATTTTCCACACAAGGTAGTCAGATAATATCCTAATTATTAGCTAATAATTTCTTTCAGAATGTTCCACTTTACCAGTTTGATTTCCTTTTTGTTTAGCTTGCATCCACATTCTTGTGTTATCACAATATAATATATACTTGAGTGATTTTACAATGTGTGCAGTTGTTATGACTACAGCTAGTAGTTTCACGTAAGGACATATGGATATATTGTTTAGCTACTATGGCAGTAAATAAAGTAGATAAGCACATTGTTTACACTTTCTGTGTGAAATAATAACATTATATTAACTATGAGATGGATTTCTCAAGTGATCTGTAAATTTAGTAAGTTCCTTTTATGAAATTGGTTACATTTTATGTTATTCAATTTCTTTTATGTTTTATGTAATTAAAACTTTGTTTAAGAGGGAGTTTAAAATTCACTCTAATTTTCATAGCAAGTAGCTAGCTAGCTATGTAAAATAGTTATGTAGCTCTATGTATTATATAACTAATGCGTATTTGAAATGACTTGTATGTAGCTACACAGTTATAGGTTTATAGCAGATATCTTGAAGTAAAGTCATATTATAGTTAACAGTTAAAAATGTTCATTGTGTATGCTTATAAGCCAATCAAATAGCTGCACATATAGTTAGGCATTACAGTTTGTTATTTACACCTGTAGGTATGTATGTACCAACCACACTATCCTGTATGTACGTATGTTATCTGCAGATCATGATAAAGATGGTTTGCTGATTCCAGTGGAGCCCCTAAGGTCATAGTCTCTTTGTTACAAACTTGAATATCCTCATCAGACCATCCCAACAAGTGTATATCATTACCAGCCAGCATGTTTACAAGTTGTTGTTCAAATGGTGGTCTTGATCTTGGATCAGGATTCCTATGTGCAAATAATGAGGTACTATTCCTTTATCATCTCTACAAATTTCAGATCTGTACACTGTTGCTACGTACGTACCAGAAACTTTGAATGAAATTCACAAATCTGGTCACAGTATAGCCATAGCTATAGCTAACTAAAGCAATACAGTTAATAAATGACTAACTCTTAAAGACATTTTTTACTAACTCTGTGAATTAATAATTGAGACAATGGAGCAAATAACTAGCTAGAGGGAAATGCTATACTAAAGACTTACAGGTGACTTCACTGCCAGCTATAGTTAGACATATCTTTAGCCTTGTATTGTGCTCTGGGCAGCTTCTACCCACTTCTGATGACCATACCTACGTAGCTACATACATACTCCAAATAGTCTAACACAAGGTTGTTTCTACCTCCTTCCCTATCCTGCATTCTCCGCCCATTCTGCTTACCCTCATGCATCTCACCAATCTGCCATCTATCCCACCTACTTCCCTCACCTACCCCCTCACATACCCCTCACCTACCCCCAGTTACCCCTCACATACCCCTCATCTACCCCCTCATCTACCCCCTCACATACCCCCAGTTACCCCTCATCTACCCCTCACCTACCCCCTCACATACCCCCAGTTACCCCTCACATACCCCTCATCTACCACCCATCTCACCCACCGCTACTCATCAGAAGAAGGGTGCATGGATAGTAGAAGATTCTACCTATCCCATCCACTCATTTACGTACATAGCATTTACATATGTGAGAGCCAGTTGATACAGTTGCAACCACAGAGTTAACTCAGTATTCAATATGGTAACTATTTGTGATGATTTGGCACTGAATGAAACTCACCTCCTTTGATATCTCCTTCCCATTAGAGTTATATATACTACTGTTAGTTTTTACATATTATTATAAATGTAACTGTTCACTTGTGTGTGACTACAGTAGACACATACCAACACTTAATCATTGTCCTGTAAATGGCTCTTGGACAACCAGGAGGAGGTGGCAGTCTGTATCCACTTTCAATTTTCCTTATTGTCTTTAACAGGAAATCAATGTGAACTTTTAGCTAGCTAGCTATATACAACTAGCTAGCTACATATGTAGCTGCATATTTACAGTAGCTATACACAACCTACTTCATCAGTGTCCATTGTCTCAAAAGGACTATGTCCTAAACTCCATATCTCATACAACACACAACCGTAACTCCACACATCACTGTAGACTGAATATTTTCTATAATGTAATGCCTATAATAAAATTATAGAATGTCAAACATAATTTTAAGCAGTTGGAACTGTTGTATGTCTTAGACAATTAAATGTAAGATCTGCATGACTGTGTCTCAAGTTTTGAATACAAATATCTAGCTAGCTATTATGACTTATAATGAGGGAATATTTTATGAGATGATGGGTAGCTATTACAATATAGTTATGTACTTTGAACAATTTCAAGCAGATTGCTCTGGTGAAATGGGATGGTACCTGAATGGCCATATTGTACATACGTACTTAAAACATCGGCTTTGTCACTTAAGGATTTCTGTATAAGTACATCTTTGAACCTACAATCTTATTGTTGTGCATTATTCTTGTAGGGGCCAGATGAACATGGCAACATTTCAACACTTTATGTAATGAACATAAGATAATAATTTAGAAGATAATTCTAGTGACACAGAATTGTAAAGTAGTGAATAGGCAGCTTATAGGCCTGAGTCAGTGATGCTAATTTCCCTATCTTTTACCTATCACATGTTCTTCATCTTCCCCATTATGCTTGTATCATGCACAAAATTACTCTTAAAGATGTACATAGCTTTGAGTGCTCTATTAGAGTGTATCAATTTAGTCAGCAATGCACATGTGCTATTAGAGTAATTGTATACTGACTGTTCTATTAGAGTGTATCAGTTAATGCTGCACAAGTGCTTTATTAGAGTATATATACTGACTGTTCTATTAGAGTGTTTTGTTCTTTTATAGTCTCCATTATTAATGAAGTTGTGGGTGTTGATGTAAGTGTAAATGTTTTGTTCTGATGTATGGATTGATGTAGAAGCTCATGAACATTTACATAAGAGTTATAATTTGCTATATGCTTGCAAGACTAAGTAGAGCAAGACTTATTAACATTTTGTGTTTATCTGAAATGATTATTTGATGTACGTAAGAAACCATTCAGTTGTACTACCAAAGCATGCATGCTGGTAGCTACATGTAACTCTCTGCATGTACATACGTATCAGCACAGGTGTTATTTGTGTCTGCATGTATTGCTATATTGGCTGGTGTGTAAAATTACTTAGGACTAAGCCATAAGTTTGGTTTTACAATCACAACTGAGCAGATACACCATAACACCAATCAAAACCAGCCAATTGTATCAGTCAGTGTACTGATCATAGGACAGATAATGCACATATAGTCTATGCCTACAGGTATACTAATGCAACTGTACAATACATAAAAGGATGGCACTAAATGCTCTTCATTAAAAACTAAATATTTGTTTCCTTTGTATTGTAAGAGCTAATTTTAGCTGCTTACTATCTTATCCAAGCCTTGTACATTGTTACAACTTTATGTTGACCACTGTTTAGCACAAAGCTTTGACAGTGGAAATTTTTGACAAATTGAGGTTAGGAAAAATTTTGAAAAGTAAAATTTTGATGAAATAGGTAAGCCTACACACAAACAGCTGCTGAAGGAAAGTTTTGGATGGTAAAACTGTGACGAATTATTAAAATTTGTCAAATTCATCAATATTTCCTCCATCAAAATTTTGTGTCTTATGGTTTTTAACATTGTAATGTCATTGTCATTTACAATGCTTCTGCATAAGTTGGCATAACATTGTGACCCATAATATTTACATATATATTGTAACCACAAAGAAGCCACAATCTTAACTGAGATTGTAACTTGATAGAATGAAGACATGCAATGTAATAATTTTGTACACTTACTGTAATAAACTTAGTTACTTTTGCTTGTGTAGGCAAAATGTATTCTTTTGTACCAATTTTTATATCACAATCATTGATGTGTCTATAGGAGGGGTAGTCTGCTTGTAATAGCCTTGTATGGTTTATTACATTGTATTGAGACATTGAATTTGTTTATCTAATTATGACGTTTATACATACGTAGATTAATGCCATACCTATACAAGTGTTTATGAAACTAGGGCTGGGCAAACAATACAGTGACTGGCTATGTACTAAATATTTAATATTTTAGGGGCAATTTTGATGGTGTTTTAAATAATGTGTTCAAATTGTTAATACCATAACACTATATGATTGTTTATTGTATTTTGCGTGAGCGGATCAAAGGGTTTAACAGTGCTACATATGCCATAAAATGTCAGCAGGTAGTTATAGCACTGTGGTTGGGTAGTTATAGAATGGTAGAGTATATAGAAATGAATGGTAGCTCATTGACACTTATCAAAGAAAACCATTCATTTGTGTTTTATTACACACATCAGTAGTGTAAAATACAATAAAACACTTAAAGCACTGCTGCTTCATTTGTATGAAATATACAGCTCTTAGTGAGGGTCTCATGACAAATATAGCACGAGGCAAAGCCTCGTGCTATATTTGCCACTCGACTCTCACCTCGAGCTGTATATTTCATACAAACTGGCGGCAGTGCTTTAAGTAATACAAAACTTTACATATGTACTAGCTATGTACTGTACTGTGATTACATAAGTGATCTAATCATGTATTTGGTTTTAATGAAAGATTATGATAACTGTTGTCATGACATTTTAAACCTATATAAACTAACAATCCGTGAATAGTCGCTTGTTAACTTTAAATGATACTTAATAAAATGTGCAATTTATTTTGGCCCCTATAGTAATACGACCTGTTATATGTAGTTACCCACCTCAGGAGCAGTCCACTTAAATGGTACCTTTCCTCCTGATGTAATGTAGTAGTTCTCATCAATTAAATCACGAGACATTCCAAAATCAGCAATCTGTACAGCATACGGTGTGTCATACTATCTGTGTTTCATATGTGTATGTGGTTACTTTGCATGTAATTGTTTCTGACACTAAGATGTTTCTTGCTGCCAAGTCTCTATGAATGAAATGCTTACCACTAAGGTAAGCCATTCCTGCTGCAATTTCTTGACAGAACTTTAACAAGACAATTGGCAGCTTGGGATGAAGATCCCTGTTACAGGAAGATCAAACAAAATAATAACAATAAGCTTATTATGTAATAACTAACGGAGGCTGCAGCTTCAAGAGTAAGTTTTTCAAATCTCCGTGTGGCATATATTCCAGCACAATCATTATTGGAGCTTCTGTCACCACACCATATAACTTAACTACATTCTCATGATCAAACTGGCACATTATGGCAGCTTCTTGGATAAACCTTAACCTGTCTTTATCACTGGCACCAGAGTTTAACGTTTTGATTGCTACTTGAACTTCTTTGTTGTAGGGGAATGATGTCCACTTACCAAAAGTGACATTACCAAATTCTCCTGATCCAAGTTCTCCACAAATTCTGTATCATTATCACAATACACATTAGCTATACACACAGTATATACACATTGTACTTGATCTAAAAGTATTTTCGATCATAATTTCTATACATTTCTATTCTTGACACAGTGACACGGTGTGTGACATGTAAACTGTATACGTACGTAGCTATACATTTTTGCACAAGTAGCTAGCTAGTAGGTAGCTAGTGTATATAAATGTAGTTATGTACATATGTGCACTATTTTGTAGTTCTGTTTTATAGTTACCTACGGCATGGCTTAACATAACTAGCCACTTAGTATGTATAATAATACTTACACTAATTCTTCATGATAAAGTTTTTGAAATCTTTTCCCTTCGAATTCTTTATATATTCTTTGCTCATCAGATAACGGTGCATTATAAGTTTTACCAATGCTTCCTTCGCCTTCACAGAGAGTATGATAAAATGATTCTTCAGCTGCTATTGACTCAGCCATTTCACATGGTGATATCGATACGCTTGTTACTGCACACAAGTGATTTGCAAGACAGGGCTGTGTACTAAGTGATGCATTGTTTGGAGCAGCAGATACAGTTCTATTCATTGAAGACAATGCCTTTTCAACTATAGAAAGTTTTTCTTTGTGAGATGATAAAATATGAGGTTCTTTATAGCCAGACTAAAATCATTAGCATATGAAGTAGTTAATGAATAATAACTTAATTATTTTATACCTGAGGGGTTGAAATAGGTGCTTCACACATTATGTTACCTACGTACATAAAAGATAAATAACCATAGTTCACAAATGTTAACTTTAGACTTGTTAAATATCTGTGTAAATTTTTTAAAAAGACATTATGCTGCTACAGCTATGTGTGCATGTAGCTAGCTATATATATATAGTATTTACTTTTTTTATACTTTATAACATATATAAGTACATGGTCATACAAGCAGTTCATAAAGCTTAACATGTACGCAGCTAATAATTAGCTATGTACTTACCATTGCAGATGTTGTTGTAAAATTTTGCACTAAATAAACATTTTTGCTTTTTCTGTGACTTTCTATTGCATAATAATGTTACCAGCACGAATACTATAATAATTATCAGTAATAGTAGTCCACCAATTGCTCCAGAAATAGCAGTGGTAGAGAAGGTTGGTTTTTTGTTATCACCTAAGGAATGCCAAGAAATAATATGACATTTTTTAAGAGAAAGTTAATGACTTACTGGCAGTATCAATGCAAGTAAACTTGCTTCCTACATTTCTCCACTTCACTGAAGTTCCGTCATCATTCACATCATCACACACATGCTCACCATTACCACTAGCACTAAATCCACTGGAGCAGTGTAGCAAGCAACTTGAACCATACGTTACATTACAAATACCAACTAATTGGCTGCTTGTTATCTCCACTTCAGGATCATTACATTTTAATGCGGTGCAAGTCACTGGCTCATTACTCCATGTCTCATCAGCAGTACATCTTGTCTGTCTGTCACCCACCAACTGATAACCGCGATTACAATAATACTTGCATGTGTCCTGAAAGACACTCGTGTTAGAGATGCAAGTCACATTACCATTCTCTGGATGACCGAGAGTGACACATGATACTACATGTATAGGATAGTAACATGGGTAAGATCACAATCAAAAATTTAAGAATTTAAACTTGTGTATACGTACGTACCTGGAGAACAAGTTGCTCCACTACCTGTAAATGTCCACACTATTTCTGTACCATTGAGGTCACAGTCATACTGAGAAGAATCCCCTGACTTTCTGTAGCCCTCCTCACACTCCACCACACATGTGCTAGTGTAAAATGTGTCACATGATCTACTGTTAGGTATCAGTGTTGTAATGTTAGGACAATGACGAATGTTACACTGTGTACTACTGCCACTCCATTCCCCACTAGCCTCACACTGCCTTATTACACTACCTTGTAGTTCATAACCATCATCACACTGAAATGTACAACTGTCTTTATATTGTAGTGGTTGATTGTTACTACTGCAGTCAATACTCCCATTATATGGTGTCTCAAGATCTTCACAAGTTACTATATGAATTATTAACATACATACACACATACATACACACATACATATGTATACATACACATTCATACATATATACATACGTACATATGGTTAAACACTTCTTACCTATATTACACTGAAAGGTTGCTCCATTAATATTATTAATCCACTCTACTGTATCATTTACATTAACACAAGTGAAGGTATCATTACCAACTGCTCTATAGCCAGTGTTACATTTTGTCCTGCACACTGACCCAAACTCACTACCACAATCATTAGCTAATACACTATTCTCTATTGTATCAGTCAAATTGTCACAGTGAAGAATATCACAAGTGACATCAGATCCACTCCATGATGCATTAGACAAACACTGTCTGGATGAAGACCCAATCAGTTCATATCCAGGATCACATGAGAATGAACACTGATCTTCATATCGTGATACATCAGTTGAATTACATGAGAAAACACCATTAGTGAGTGATGATAAACTGGTACAGTGAACTAAAGTGAATAAATATATCTACATCACTACTAAACTATTATGTTTATACCTCTTTCACATCTCCAAACATCTCCTTTTGCTATCCACGTCACTGACGATCTATTATTCAATACATCACACACATATGATGGATTTCCAGTACCATTAAAGCCCTCTTGACACTGCAGTCCACACTGTGATTGATATGTACTACTACAAGACTCAGATAACATGCTGTTCATTGGTAGTGATGATGAGGGACACTCCATAATGATACAGGATACTGGTGATCCACTCCATCTACCATTACTTTGACATATTCTCTGAGTACCAACTAACTGATAACCAGTGTTGCAAGTAAAACTGCAAGTGTCTTCATAAGAATGAACTCCATCACCTCCGAGTGAGCAATTAATCAATCCATTGTTAGGATTAGTAAGTAAAGAACAGGACACTATTATTAAACAATTCTGATATTTAAGCTAAAATTTAGCTAATATTTACCTCTCCTACACATGGCAACACTACCACTCCAGCTCCCATCACTCTGACAGGTTCTATAATTGTCATTACCAATCAGCTCATAACCAGTGTTACATGTAAAAGTACAAATGTCTTCATAGGAAGGAACTCCGTCATCTCCCACTGAGCAATTTATCATTCCATTGTTAGGATCAGTAAGCGAGGAACAGGACACTATTATTAAATGGTTGTAACATTTTAGCTAAAATTTAATATTTACGTACCTCTCCTACACATGACAACAGTACCACTCCAGGTTCCATCACTCTGACAGATTGTATTGTCATTACTGATCAGCTCATAACCAGTGTTGCACGTAAAAGTACAAGTGTCTTCATAAGAATGAACTCCATCATCTCCCAGTGAGCAATTAATCAATCCGTTGTTAAGGTTAGTAAGGGAAGAACAGGACACTATTGGCAACAGAAATTATATCAAATATTTATGTAACATATTAAATGGTAGCTACATACCTCTCCTACACATGGCAACAGTACTACTCCAGCTCCCATCACTCTGACAGGTCCTTTTGTCACTACTGATCAGCTCATAACCAGTGTCACATGTAAAACTACAAGTGTCTTCATAGGAAGGAACTCCATCATCTCCCAGTGAACAATTGATCATTCCATTGTTAGGATTAGTAAGTGAGGAACAAGACACTATTATCAAATAAACCAACATTCTAGCTAGTTATATACACTGTATGCAGCTACCTCTCCTGCATATGGCATCAGTACCACTCCAGTTTCCACTACTCTGACAGGTTCTATTGCTACTACCAAACAGCTCATGTCCAATGTTACATCTGAAACTGCAAGTATCCTCATAAGAAAATGAAGGTCTATTTATCAGTAAACAAGATGTCGTTCCATTTATTGGATGTTTTAACTCTGGACATCGAACTAATGTGCACACATAAATAATTATTAGCTATGTAAGATCTGTACTCGCCTCTCTGACAAGATGTTGATCCACTCCATCCTACACTATTAGTATCCTCATCAGTCACAACACATGTGTGTGAACCTCCTACTCCAGTGTAGCCATCAACACAGACAGTAGTACATGTTGACTGGTACTGTGTGTCACATGATGACTGTAGTCGTGAGTTATTAAGAGGTGGTGATGTGGAACAATTTAATGCTACACATATTGGATCTCCTCCACTCCAACTTCGATTAGCTAAACAAAGTCCACTACTATGTCCTTGTAATTTATAGCCTGCATTGCAGGAGAACATACAGGAGTCGCCAAAAACTCCAGCTACAGCTCCATTTGGACATTGAAGAATTCCGTTCACCAGTTTATGACAATGAACTGTAAAATGTGTTATACGACTATACATTAAGTATAGACAGGTGATTATAGTTACATACAGAGGGTAAGCATGCTTTAATATGTAGCTACTAATATACGTATAATTATACATACATACGTAATTTACATACATAGCTACATATACTTATTATGTTGTTCAGTAATCAGTTGCTAAAATGGAGTGTGTAATATTATAAATACGTAAAGCTCACTTCTTCTACAAGCGTTATCAACACCACTCCAACTGCCATCACTCTGACAGGTTCTACTGTTGCTGCCAGTTAGCTCAAAACCAGTGTCACATGTAAAACTACAAGTGTCTCCTTTATAGCCTACTCCTGTTCTGCCAGAACTACAAGATGCACTTCCATTGGCTGGTGTCGATAAATTATCACATCGAATGTCTGTGTAAAAATTCAAGGTTACGTGTGTAATCAGTAGAAAAATGTACGCTGTGAGAATGCTCAAACTTTAGTTCTAAGTTTTATATGCATACACGAAACTATGGAAGTAAATATCAAAGCTATATAGTTTATCTATTTATTCTGATTAGCTGGATAATGCTTGTTACACAGCTGTAACTACATCAGTGTAAGTTTGTTGTATGATCTCACCAAACTTTACTTCAATGAGTGGCTGATGATTAGCCTCAATATTGTCTACATTGTTTGTATCAATTACTGTTAAAGGAGTTATAACGTTGCTGCTATAAGAAGTATATCCACTTGTTTGAATACTCCATATTAACTTTCGTGGATTAGGTGGTTGATAGTACCCAATAACATCCCCTGATTGAAATTCTATTTGACTGCTTTTCTTAAGTAGCAAGGTAGCGTAATAGTAGTTTCTTCCTTGACCAACAGCTACAAAATCACCTCCTGGCAATTGTACTTCACCAATTTTGCTGTAAGTGCTGGAATTAAGTAAAGTTGGATGCCACACTTGAAAATGTGGATAACCATCACCACGCCAAGTAGACATGCTAACTGCCACATTAGTTATTCTTCCATTACAGGTAAATCTAGCACTCGAAACAATTACTTGCCTCCCACTGCTAACAGATACCTCTCCTCTTTGATTAACATTTGGGTTGGTAAAACAAGTTTGAACACCTGTAAAAGTTATAGGAAACAATATAAATAGCTTTATGATAATTATAACTACCTGATATGATAAAGTAGGCTACAATTAAGCCACTGATAACACTTTTAAGAATCATATATCTGTCACCTAACCCTATAAAATATATGTACATATATACATGTACATGACTGTCTGAGCATAAACCAGCTCCAAGCCTAGTTCACACTAACAAATTTGCCACTTCAATGCTTTATATAACTTTTGTTGAAGAGGGCATAGCATAAATATTTACAGGGTTAGTAGAATTAATAGCTATTACTGGAAATTGAATTTGAGCTTTGTGTAACATCACAAATTGATTTTTATACATACTCATTAAGTAGAAAATCAGAGATACGAACTAGGCTTGGATAGTCACATGAATATATTTAGCTATTACATGTACTATATTTGTAAGGAAAGACAGCCAAAAAAGCATGCAACAATTGTTTCACTATGTGTATACAGCAGGCTGTTAGATCTAGATATCTATCTATCTATCTATCTGTCTGTCTGTCTGTCTGTCTGTCTGTCTGTCTATTTATCTATTAATTTTATTATAATTATATTTGACTATACAGCTTCTGATTTCAAGTATGTAGCTACGTAACTAAATATAATTCTAGGAGTGTAACATAACAATATAAACACATGGCACAATTTATAAAATGTCAATGCCTTTGCTGTATGAATCACCCTATACACCCATGCAGTGTGATGTTGATGATTGAGAAAATAAGAAGAGATCATCTCTCTATAATTATGATAATTCAAAATTTTGTGGAGACTGTCCAATTTAGTGCTGATCTTACATATTAAGCTGCTCATCTATATGTGACCAGGTATAAGAAAATGTGGCTAATGTGCACATAAAATTTGACCACATTTTTGGAATTCAAAATTAAATAACTTCATGTATATACATGGGAGACCAGCATAATTTTCACTATTTATACAGCTTTTCATAGGGAATCTCATACAGTTTATAGATTTTGTATATCTTATACAGTCACTATATAAAGGCATGCATTTACAACAAAATTACATAGCTATGTAGCTATATAAGTATATGCAGCATATAGATAGCTATTTATAGTGTGGCTAGCAGCAATCAAAATAATGTTGAATCAGTTACTTCCTATAGCTAGATAATATAGCTATAAACCATTATTGAATGCATACTGCTATGTAGCTACACTATAGCTACACTGTAAAATCTGTGCATGTGTAGTGAGTATTGTGGCAGCAAGTGATATTTTTAGTGATGTTCACTGTGAATAATAGTACTAGTGAACAATATTTTACAATATCAGTGAAGTTGAGTGAACATCACTGCATGTGCTGCCCCACTACACTCACTACATAGTTTTTACAGTGTGCATTTCCCACCATGTATAGCTATAGCTATATATAGTTATAGCTGCATGCATGTGGAATACGATATAGCTAACTAGCTATATAGCTATATACTTTATAAATCTACAACTCCAATTTTTATATACGTAACTAGCTATATAGCTATATATAGCTATATATTTGGTTGCAATAATATAATCACAAGCCATAATCGATCAAACAACAGTCTAAGTTTGACCAAAAAATAACACACCCTTATAGTAAATCAGTCAGTTATGTAGGCAAATACCATTAGGCGTTAGAAAACTGACTTTGTGGTTTAATTTTCTTTGAGGTACGGTGTATATATATAGCTTCAATTTACAAAAGTTTCAAAAACAATAAAGCCTACTGATAGCTATAGGTTACGCTATGCCGGTTCGGCGGGGGAGCCTCGCTAAGCTTAGCAGCTATGATCGCTCGGGCTGTCAGTCAATGTAGCTACTTACTCTTATATTATTATAGCGGCTATAGCCGCTATAATTTTGTGTCTAGCCGACATAGCTAGACTACGTACGTGGCAGCGATTCTCTATAAAATGGCGAGCAATCTCACGAAAAACCATTGCATTATACAGTATAGTACAATACTCAGTATACGAATGTAGCTATATCACGGAGTTCACCGGCTGAGTTCAGTTTAATAATTAACTTACTTACTGACTGTATATGATCTTGAAAGGGCGGTTGAACTCAACTCACGAGGTAAAAGACAAACCTGAACAGCTCAAAACTGATCATTCATGAAGTGCATAGCCATGCACCCAACTAAGTTTCAGTTATCCAACTCGTTTGATAAATACCACAATCGATCTTCATATACGTAGCTACTCCACGGAATTTAACGTAAATATACTGAACTTGAAAATTACAGCTTGCTCAATACATTTTAATGCATCACTTAATTATATGTAGCTAGTTGTCATTGTGATAGTTAAATAGCTAAACACAACTGTTAACCTGTTAGATATAATTATATTTGACCACACTAAGCAACTCTGCATGTTAGCTCAGGGGCGGATCCAAGGGGGGTCTTTGGGGTCTCGAGACCCCCTCCAAAAATATATCAAAGAACAAAAGAATGATGTATTGGTATAAAAACACTAAAATGTACTATTTCTTAAATAAGTGTAGCTAATTTCAGCACTTTATATCATACAACAACCTATATCTTCCGAGGGGTTGCACCTACCACACACCCTACTCCATATTTGGTTAAATCCTTCCTTGTATTTACTTAAATAAATAAATTATGCTCTATATAACTAAATCTTGCATTAGGTATGATTTCAGTATTATAATAACAAAAAACCCTATAGCTTCTGGGGGGCTGTGCCCCCAGCATCAGAGATACACCTCTGTGTTCAGACCCCCCTCTCTGGTTCCGCCCCTGTAGCTATGCATACCTTTTGCTTAGAGTGTTAATTGTGTGCAGGAATCTTATAACCTTGTAATTTCCATACAGCTGGTATACATAGCTATCTATTGGTAGCAACCTCCTACTCATGTAATGTCTATACATGCTATAGTTATAATAGATGCAAACAAACATGGAATTAAAATTTTAATGCAGCTGTTTATTTTAGCTGTACAGCTACGTAGCATATATTTTATTTAACACATGCAGAAAACACTACAGAGCTAGCTATGTAGGTTTATAGTTGTATGTAACTACATGCATAGCTATGCAGATGTAGCTGGAACTGGTTATAACTACCAGTAGCTGATTTATAGACAGAGCATAGCTACAACTCAGTTACATTTTAAGCCCATAGCTAACTGACTATAATTTAATAGTCAAGCAGTAGCTATAGTTAAATATGTAGCTAGCTAAATAGCTCAATTAATGCATACAGTTACGAAAACTAATATAGGTCCTAATGATGAAGTAGAAGCTAGATAATAGCTAGGAGATTTGAATATGTAGTATATTATGTGTATTAATTTTTTAGCCAGTATCATTTGTATTTATTACGTACTTTGTTTTAAAACATGTTAAAATGTGATTGACAAAAATGCACTAATCTGTGTACCATAAGCAAATTACTTGAGCTAGGGGAGTAATCTACAGCTACTAGTAGGAGGGATTGCCCCTAACCTACATGCATTTAATTTTGCTCCCTCAATGCAAAGAAATTTGAGTATGATTACCCAGAACAATATAGCTACGTAAGTGACACAATCTGAGATTCTAGTTGATTATGGCTATCAAAATTTTGATCCAGCTGGTAATAGCTACATAGCAGCAATAACCACAGTGTTAATATTAAGCATGCGTATATCATGCTCTTAAGATGACTCAACATTTTATCTTTCTGAATGCTCTATCAGAATATTTCAATAAACCTTGACTGTTTTATTGATAGCACAAGAGTAATTTATACACCTGACTCTTCTATTAGAGAGTATCAGCTACCCATATGCTATACAGCATAACCTTATCCTTATTAGTGAACTATTTGATGCAGGCCTATATTGTCAAAAAGACAGTTTGATGCACACAAAAGCCTTTTTGAATTGATTATTATTGACCCTAGTGTGTTACACACACGCACGCACGCACACACACGTGCACACACACACACACACACATATATGCATACACTTCATCTTGGCTTATCTCGACACTGTTTCAATATTCGAAAATTACAGTACAGCATAATTGGCTAGCTATGCACGCACTCTTTAATTATGCATGGAGCAAGTTTACTTTTCTCATACTGGCTGCTTATGTAACAACTGTGCATTTGTGCTTTGGTTCTCCAAATATATAAAGTCAAGTGATCCTGAGCCTTCCAAATTGGTAGCTTCATAGGTTATGTACTCAACCTTTCCTCACAATACATGAACACAGCTAGCTTTAATTTGGTAGCTATACAATTTCTGCTATGAAACAATCCGTAAACTAAAATGATAGAACATTAGCTACATCCGTATAAAGTATATGATGTACATGCTACATATAACGCTAGCTATAGCTAATGCACATTCTAGTTGATTTGTGTTTATGAGGAAGCCATACAAAACAAAAGAATTATAAATTTGATGACAAAAACTGGTACATACATCAATAACATATCCTGAATTATTTTTTCTAGCTATGGTCTATAGATAGCATGCAGCTATACAGGTACGTATGTACAGATTTGTAGATGCAGAGTATTCAGTGTTTTACGTAAACTGAAATCTATTAACCAGGTGCTATTACCAACTCCGTCGCCTTTACTAAGTACATACACAGTTGACTGATGAATTATATATGTACAGCATAGATAATCGCTATTAGCTATGTAGCCTATAACTACTACAGCTAGCTAGACATTCACCTAGTATATGCTAAGATATATTAACACATTACATTTATAGTTAGCTAGATGCTATCATGGTTCTGTTATAATTTATAGCTATCAGTTAGTTACATATATAGCTACCTTTGTTAATGCACATTTAGTTCTCTGTACCTTTCACTTTAGAAACTGGTTCAGGATAGGATCAAGGTGCAAACTGGTAATTGGTAACAAACCCATACACTGGAGCATATTGAGTCTCCCCCATAGTGTAGTTATCATTTGCAATATTAACTGGAGCATGTGTAGTAGAATAGTTAAGCATTCCACCAGGTGGTCCAACTGGAGGGTATGGATTTATAGAAGGGTAAGGAGGGGGATATTCTGGATGTTGTCCACTTGATAGATAGGAATTCTGTGGTGCAGGATAGGTATTTATGGCAGCTCGTCTTCCCTTAAATGGTACATTTCCAATAGTGATTGGGATTTCAATGTGAAGATCAGTAGCCCAAGGAATATCCAGTGTCACTATCAGAACATATGATAACTGTATGATATGACAACTAGAAATACATGGAGCAGTGGGAGGAATAGGTAATGGCTCATTGTTCCAGTTTGATGTGGCTCCTGGCTCGATCTCTGGACCTTCGATTCTCTGAATAACTTTGTGATCATGATGAGAACTTCCTTGAGCATAATAAGCAACTATCTGCTTTAAAGCAGCTCGTACTGCTGTTATTCTTCTGTTGCTATGGTTATCAACTTCTGTGGTAATGGCGATTGATTCTCCAGGACAATATCCACTCCTGTCTGTTGTAACAGACAGTGAAATAGGCCCAGAGGCACAACAAAAGCAACATAGCATTTTTTCATGTGAGCTTGACAATGGTACTGATAGTTGAGGTGTATTAATGTCAACTATTTCATTGATGGTGATGGCCCTCTTAGCGGTGTGATTGAATTTCCATGACCGTTTGATAGTAGCTGTCAGGGAATAACGTATGAAGCCAGTACTGCTTTCAAATGATGTGGGCAACACCAGATTAGATGGAAGTTGAAATTTGAAGGGAAATTCGTACCTTCCTGGCGCAATTTCTTGAGAATCTCTACCATTGCCCCACAACTGAATGAAAACTGACATCGTTCAATATGCATATGATCACAGAATCAGAGTAGTGAATAGTTTCTGTACGTCGTTCATTTTCAGCCCCAGTACTAGTGGTGCGTTGTTCCGTCCAGTGAACGTAAGCTTGCCCAGACAACGCGATTGAAATACCTTGTGCCTTTTTGGCCTCTGAAAGCTCCAGTAAAACGGTTCCATCAATGTTGGAACCTGCAAAATAAACTGGGTTATTACCAAGATTAATAGAAAATATCTTTGGCTTTCCCATTTTCGTTGGTTGATGCTGTTATAGCCTATGTGTTAACACCTATGGCACGCTATGATCTTTTACACCTTAAGCCGACCTCCGCGCGCTTGAGCGCTAAGTTTAGAGGGCGTGCGCATGACGTCACAGATGGGGAATGGTACGACATTTATCAGTATCGTGTCAAGTAGCTATTTGCCGGTGTTGGATGGTGTAACTCTTCCTTACCTTTTAACCTTTTGGATTTTGCTAAGGGTATAACGAAGGACCCAGCATTCATATAGTAAAATCCGCGGTCTAGCAGCACCAGACTACATATAAAGTCTATGCCATAGACATAGTTAACCTTTGCTGCTGCTGCTGCCGCTGCTGCTGCTGCTGCCGCTGCTGTTGCCGCTGCTGTTGCCGATTGCATCTTTTGAAAGTATGCTCAGCTATAGGGCTGAGGTAATTATACCAGAACATAGGCGGATTTGGGGAGGGGCAAGGAGGGCAATGGCCCCCTACTTCACCTTTTGCTCCTGTACAGAAATATCTTTCACAGAAACTTTCACTAATTCTTTTATTGTTTTATGCTTAATTACCCCATAACTTTAAGGGGTTGTGCCTCCAGACACCCTATTCCCCACCTCCCCACCCCTCTCATGTGCCAGAAGGATTTTTAGCATAATGCAAAGCTAGAATTATGCTGGCATTTTGCAAGAAAAAACTTGCAAGAAACAAGGGCACATAGCTATGCGTAGTGCACTGATACTCCCCACTAGTTCTAGCATACACAGATCAAGCATGCATTAGCTACATAGCTAGCTATAGGCTATTGAGCAGTGCTGCAAAATAGCAGTTGCATTAAGAAGCCTGTGAAGCTATTATTAATTGCAATTTAGTTACATGTATATATGAAATCATTTAGCTACTTATACGTAGGTACGTATATGCACTACACATTTCAAACAATTCACAAAAACACTATAATGTCCATATAGCTAGCTATACATAGGCACCAATTAATAAAATCTTATCCTTATACATTGACTCTATTATTTATTTACCCTTGTTCAATACAAAGTGCAGAAACAGTTATGGATGTCAAAGCCGACTGTCCAAACACTCCATAGCTATATAGCTACATAGTTCACATTTCAACCCTAAAGATTCATAAAATCTATTAGGAATTACAGATAGCTACCCGGGGCTCTATAGCTACATAGCTATATAAATTATAGACTTGGGTTTATAATTATTACTCTCAAATATCAGACCTGTACACTGTTCCTATGAATCTTTGAATGAGCAAAATTGATTATGTGTGAACTATACACATTTTCCCAAATCTGATCATAATTTTAAATTATTATACTTGTATAGGGAAATGAAATCCTTTGCATTGTTGAAAAAGGCAAACATGAGTATTGTGGAAGAACATTATTAACCAGTGAGTAGCTATCTTAGCTAACTGAGATTGTCTGGAATAAATGGATACATGCTCATTTTTACAAATCCAGTCACATAAATATTATGATCAATAGAGTTATGTATAGTGTATATAATTTGATATGGTGGCCGTTTACATCAAATAAATTTAGTAGAACAATTTTTAGAATACAATGATGTTTACCATCTAGCTAGCCTTTGCTGTAGAAGTGTTTGCTGCTATCAAAAGTTACTGGCATATGTGGAGCTATAATATTTATAAGGATTTGTTTCATCTATGTATACTAATATAAGCTGTTTCTTTGGCTTGAGAGAATAGATCTGGCCTTCCCTACAATCCTTTGAGACCTTTTTATGTTCTACAAAGTATGTCTAAAACCTAACTGATAATAGAATGTTTGACAGTTCTATTAGCTAGATCTGTTTTCCTTAATGTTTACTTGCAAATTATTGTTAGAATGGTATCATGCTATAAATTATTCCAGCACAGGATCATGACCCTCAGTTGTTTAAAAATATAAAACTATAACTGGACCATACCAGCACCTTGAGCTTGATACTGGATACCAGTCCTTCTACTGGAGATATAGTATGTATCAGTGTGCTTTAAACTGATATAGCCCCTGACACCCTAACTGATGTTGACTGTGTCTATAACTATATGACTGTTGTATTTGACATGCCCCCATGGTTCTGCCCCTACATAGCTGTAACTCCACTACACCTTACTTTAGGAGCAACTGTAGTATGGTCATGAACCACATGTGTCTCACATTCCATGAAGAGAAATTTTTGCTTGAAAATTACGTCCAGAGAAAAGTACCTAGTTAGCTTATTAATAGGCTCACCACAGCTTAATACATGTGTAGCAGGCATTCAACCATCAGTGGATAATCTTGTGTGTAGCTGTAACAGCTGTATATATATATGAACAAAAGAACTAAACGATATGTAGCTATATATATATAGCTATATACTGAGTCTCTGAGAATAAACTTAAATACATACATGCACACTCAAGGTATTATAGAAAACAGGCTAACAATGCTCTTGAAGTAGGAGATGGAGTGCTAATAAAGGAGAGTTTACCATGAGGAGAGTGGACCTGATTGCAAGGATCCATGAATTGATTAAAGAAAAACATGATCAGCATATCAACTTACTAATAGGTACGTACCAGCCTAATTTTAGTATATTATAGGTAGCTAAAATAATCAAGCATAATCCCAGCGTAATGGGAAGTTTTGGCTGTGTATACTCTAATAGAACAGTCACTATTAAATCAATGTACTGACAATAGCTAGCATATCACAAATCATAATGGCACACACAAAATATGAGTATAAGTAAGAGCATAATAACATGAGCATGAGCTGGGGTTGCAGTAATTATGCTGGAATAATTATCAGCAAAGAATTGTAATTCTAGAATTATGCTGGCATTTTGTAAGGAAAAACCTGGCCCTTTCATAAAGCAGATCAATATACTCTAATAGAACAATCAAAAATTCTATTAAAGCAGTCAGGTTAACTTCGGTTACTCTAATAGAGCAGTCAGATACTGGAGTAATAAAAGGTGATGGACTTTAACATATTTGTGGGAACAATGCATGAACTTCAGAACACAGATTTAGAGAAATTCTGAATAGAATAATGCAAAGAATATCAGCCCTACCATGAGCAAGATTAGGAGCGACCCATTTGCTAAGCAAATTTTGAAAAAAGATGACTCAACTCTACAACTAACTAATTAATATATGTAGTTCTTGAAAAGTGTGATGTCATGCTAGTATGATGCAATGTAGACATGTATTGTTATTACAATATATATACTTTGAAAACATGTGATTAGTTGTAGTAGCCGGTCTAGAGGGCACGTATAAGTAGCTACTGTATCACAATGTTAAAAATTTGAATTTTTGCATGTCAGTAGAAAGTAGGCCATAATTTCAGAATGTTAGCTTCTGCAAATTTTAAATCTATTCCATATAGAAAACAGCGATTCTTTTACGTGGCTGTATGTGGTTACTCTTGTAAAACAGCAAACGGAGGCTTCTTCTTTGGAGGTAGCTAATATACCCGGCTTAGATGATAGAATAACAGCTTCAGTAGCATACCTTAGATGGTAGAACAACAGACTTGTAAGATGTGTGATCCAGAGTTCGAACCCTGTATGGAGACATTTTTTCTTCATATGATGGGGAGTTTTTATAAGGATAAACTTTCTAAGTACTAAAGGTCTAAGTATCTCCAGAAATATAATTAAATGCACTTCCAGAAATAATTAGGTGACATCATGACATCATACCATAATTATTAATTTTAGTGCTTATATAGTTAAGGGAGAGATTTAGTAAGCAAGTTTAATACAAGATCATTCGGGAAAGGCACGGCTGCTCAGAAGGCTTGCAACCTGATCTGCAAACATGTTGAGGTCCGTGGTTCAATCCCCACTGAGTCAGCCTGTGCTCTTTCCCTTATCTAAGCAACCCATTTACAGATAGCAGTGGTACAAGGTACACAATACAGTTACAGTAGCTACATATGTCTGTACGTATGTGTATATATATGGATGTGTGTATGTATACTTGTATGTGGTAAAATATAGCCTCAGCACACATTATATATAACATATGCGGTAGCAATCAATATTTGCGGTTGTGCGTTGTGGTCATGTGCGAGAATGAATACGGTAGCGCCATGCCTGTAGAAATGCATGAAGCGCATTCGATGCATGCAGCGGTTGAGTGCCCTTTTACAAATAGCTACAAGACCTGTTTTTTGCTTTAGCAATCAAACCAAGTGACCTAGTGACCCCAAGAAGATGTAATTACTGTAGATAGCATGAATAATACATCTATTTGATGTAGCATGAATGGTACATCTATTTGATGTAATCAATGATGCTTGGATTATATTATTATCGATGGGTTCTATTTTTTTAACTTGCAGATAAATTTAATAGATTCTAAGAATAGCTAATGCAAAGAATTAGCCATGTTCAAAAAGTTCATGCATCATTATCACAAAACTATTTTCACTTTTGTTTATTTCACTGCTCTATTAGAGTAACATGGTTGAGTAGAGCATACAGTAAGCCTGACTGCTTCAATAGAATGATTGACTGAATTGCGCATGCTGCAAAATGCCATTGACTTAATTTTTTATCATAAATTGTATGATTTTTTGCTTCGGGCTTTCAACATAACAAAAATCTGGAACTATACACCTTTATGTCTTCTTTACGGAGCTATTTAGTGATTGTTTTATTCAATGCATACTGATAGCTACCTACACTAATATCATCTACATTTCCACAGAATATTACAGCTCACTGTGACTAAATGAAGTCCTTATTGAAATGGTAGCTAAGTACAGAAAAAATATTGTTGAAAAAGACAAACTTTTTACTTCTATGTGATTTGCGTAGCTTTTAACAAACTACCTACTCATAATTACCTAACAGTCCGCAGTGATTTAAATGAACTATTTTTATTTAGCCTAACCCAAAGAATGCTTTGGTAGTAAAATTTATTTTCCTTGAAATTTTGCATCAGTTTTGGTATCTTGCACTAGCAGTCTAGTTAGACGACCACCAAAAATGATACCACTCATATGCATCATATCACTGCTTGACATGTAACACTTATACTATATGAGAGCATTACTCATGCATGACATACTGAAGCAGGGGATGTGATGGATGCAACCCCTCACAGTAAGTAATAGCTATAGGTTAAGTAGCTATACTGAAATGACACTTGATCCACAAAATTTATAGTGCATTTAGTGTATTGTTATAGCTACCCATAACTAAACATTATATATATAATCATTTCAACTGATCATGATGGTCCCTATGACCCCTGGGTAGCTAGCTATAGCCTTGTTAGGTGTATCTGCACTATACATTTGCAATTGGCTTGTTTTATTCATTGTAGTTAAACCGGTTACAGTCAGTCAAAATTATGTATAGTACGTATACAGCTAGTAACATATGCATGTAGATACATAAGTAAATGATCTTTAGATAGCTATGACCTCCAAATTGCATTATATATGTATAATATGTGACTATCCAAGCGAAAACCAACCTAGTCCACATCTCCAAGTTAGTGGTTCATAAAATCTTATTAGAATGCTACACATAGCTCAAAATTTTAGCAATGATAAAGTGATGCTTGTTCTACTAATCCTGTAAATTTGAAGTCTGTAACTATGTCATACCCATAAAGCACTAAAGTGGCAAATTTGAAAGCGGGAACTTGCTTGGACAGTATAATATTATATTAGCTATGTATTGACTTAGCTATATGTATTTATAGCTATGAAGTCATCTACCAGCTGCAGTAGCTTACAAGTCTCAATATAATTACATACACATGTGACCGGGCCTGAGAAAACCAGTCTTATCTACACAAAACACACCTATTCATATTGTGATATCTATCTCTTTTTCTGTGTGTGCTATTCAAAATCTGTAAGTTTTATTGCATTCCTTAGGAATTTCTACATATATGATAAAATTTATGTAAAAATACTATACTAGGTAAGAGTTAAATTTAAAAATCCAAAAATTGGGTCAATTTTTATGTGTATATAAGACCTGTTTTCTCAGGCTGGCCACATATATACTAGCATGATTACTTAGATAATTGTTTTGTAACATAACTTGTATTGTATCAGTGAAACTATGTAGCATACCTACGTATATATACAATTAGTATATGAATGCATGTTGTTATTTGTACCATTAAAAAGACACATAGCATAGCTAATTGCATTGAAGGTATAGCTATAGGAGACTAGACTCCTATTGAATGACTGAGGGACTTTCTCCCTGCTTCTTACACATATGTGGCATACCAAAACTCCATCATGTATATAATTGCATACATTAAACATATAAATCTACACTGTCACATACGTATATGTATATACATTATACTCCCTATGAGTTATTTAGCAAAGAGTGTGTATCTTGAGCTGCAAGATATTTACGTACTAATCAAATGCATAAAACATGTACACATTTATGAATGTAGCTAGCTATAGTTTATTGATAGACTAATAAGCTACATATACATTTTCAGCAATAAAAGTCTTGCTAACTATATGATAGCAGTTTATATGCATCTGGCTTGATCTAGTGTAAATAGAAAACAAAAGTTTTGTGGTTGTAGTTTCTAAAATTAATTCTATCACCCTGCAGACTTAAATTAACACCATCAAATAATTATTTGAATTTGTGGCCATCATTAAAATACGAATTCTTACATTCTAGCTTCTCTAAAGAGCCACACGTACATATCTAGAGAGCATGCACATGCAGGAAATGAATGATGGCACAGGAATTTATATGTATACACTTTACATTATGATGTAAGATTGGTTCTGTTAATCCTTAGCTATTATGTAAATATAGTTAACTCTTATTGTGGCTATCAAAATGATAGGCTAGGCTTCATATGCAGAAACTCCTACACACGTAAGACAAAAACATGCCTGAATTAGCCACTGGGTATTCTACATTAAATCACTACCTTAAGGCAACAAATCACAATGTTCATTACACATGCACTATTAGTACATCGCTTGCATGATCACATTTCTAATATACTTCATCCAAAACTGTAAAGACACGTAAGAGGAAAAATAACTAATACTGCCCTCACATTATAACAAATAAACTGATAGTGTTATGATAAGTAATAAGTGAATGAGTACAACTGCTATAGTTTGAACTATATAAAAAGTGCATTATTTTGACAACTACACAGCTAGCTAACATTAACACACACTTAGAACACAAGAAAACTGTGAACAGCTAAAGATGAAGTCTACCCTTGTCTGCCAGTCTGCATTTGTTCTAATGCTTACTTTAAAAGCATTATCAGCATCATTACCAGAATCATCAGACCCACCACCTATTTATCTTCATCCAAATATGTTTGAAGACAACTACTGCAACGTAACACCCAAGGACGTAGGAGCTTTCAAGTTCTATTGCATCCTAGATCACGTATCATCTATATTAGAAGAATATGCATATATATTTGCAGTAGGAGTAAGTGATAATGCATGTGTATAGGTATTGTATATGTCATTACATATATACGTACACTGCAGGATGAAGCTTCATATCACTTTAACATTACTAACGCTACAGCAATATGCAAGAAATATGCTGACATTAAAATATACCAAGTTATGTTGTACAAGTTCTTTGATTCCCAAGCAACTGCAAATATATCAAATACTACCATCCTATCAATTGTCTACATGTTACAACAGGCAGGAGAATCCCTCCAAGAAATTCAGGTATATGCACTTAGTAGATTTACAGTAGAAGTTAGTTAGTAGCGTTTTCATATTTTTCAGTATGATAATCACCAAATGTACTGTCCTGATTATGATGAGGAAATACAGTCAATAGCAGCAAATAAAACTTACAGAATTGAGCGACTGTTGAAGACACTCCATGAAGATAATTACAATTGGTCACAATCTACCAACTATCCAACATTGTTTAATTCTTCAGCACATATTCAGTACAGAAATGGAAGACAGTGTCAGCACTACATGTCGCTGTATACTACACTGATTATGACAATCCATTAGACTATAAACACTTGTAGGATCATACATATGCTTCATATTTGCTGCTTTAGGATTATTGTATGATCATGATGTATTTTGCTATACTTCATTATAACATGTAAACACTAACTGTAAAGTAATAAAAACATCATATACTGCATGGCGCAAACTTTGATGGGTAAAATATTGATGAATTTGATGAATTCTCTGCAATTCGACAAAGTTTTACCGTTCAAAGTATTCTTTTCCAATAGTTGTTGCATGTAAGATTGATACAATTAATTTTGTCAAAATGTGACTTGTCAATTTTTTCCTACCCCAAAATTTAATTGTCAAATTTTCCACCGCCAAAGTTTTGCACTATATGGTAGATAACATTTGTAGATAAGTGCTACAGTTATAAAATGAAAGTGTAGGCTGTGGAGTTATATGCAGTAGCTACTATAACATAGCTACATACAAGATCAATACATGTAGCTACATTACACAGCTATGGTTACATAATAATAGCTAACATATACATTCAAGTAGCTAGCTAGCTATATATTATTGTGTAGAAGCAATTTATAACTTACACCATTAAAAGTTGCTGTCAGATCCAATTACACATAATCATAGTGTTGCATGGAATACTTGCGCATATAACCAGGCAGGAGGACCAGAATATTTGTGACCAGATTTGTGAAAAGGGGTCTTATACACGCATCCGATTTTGCAAATTTGAAGAAGCATAATTTCATTTGTGAGTGAGCTATTAAGCTGAAATTTTGTCTTGTATAACCACAATGATAGGAAAGGTCAGGTACCAAATTTCAAAGTTGTAGGTCAAACATGAGCTGAGTTACACATCCTTAAATTCGCAAAATTGGATGCGTGTATAAGACCCCTTTTCGCAAATCCGGTCGCATTTACTTTGCTTGGCCTAACAGGTAATGTATGTATGTATGTATGTATGTATGCATGTATGTATGTATGTATGTATGTATGTATGTATGTATGCATGCATGTATGTATGTATGTATGTATGTATGTATGTATGTATGTATGTATGTATGTATGTATGTATGTATGTATGTATGTATGTACGTATGTATGGATGCATGCATGCATGCATACATACATACATACATACATATACATACATACACATACCATGGCTAATCATGCAACACGTACAGTCATGTAAAGTTCATAGTAAAATAATAACAATTGAGAATAATCATGCAATAACATCCTACACTATGAAGCATAGCCTACAGCTAATGTATAACAACTGAATTAGCTCAATGATATCATCCCATGTAGCTAGCTAACTATACGTTTGTATATTATCATTCACTCTATACATAGCTACATAACAGAAGGACAATTTGACTCTAATGCAAAAGTCATACAAGATCAAGAAATCATATTTTGCAGCTAGCTAGCTAGCTATGTGGTTACATAGCTAGCTAGCTACAAAGTATAATTTCTTGATCTTTATGACTAATGAACTAATTTGTCTATGAAAATAGCATGTTTCAGGTTTTTAACATCTAGGAGAATAATTCTTCCACACATGCATGCATATATGCGGACATATAAGTACGATTCAGCTTTTAGTGTGGCATGTTTAATAAATCATTTGTAATTTGGAATAAAAGCTTGCATGCACAAGTGGCTAGCTAGCAATAGAAATAGATCCTAGATATGAAAGAATGATCACAATGATGAATATATGTAAGTTATGTAGTTACATACTTTATTTGAGTGCTATACAAATTAGATCACAAAATGATGTCATATGTGTATATAGATAGGTGAGCTAATGATGAAGGGTTTTTCCCTAACAATGGATCCGTTGTAAGGATTACATGCCAATTGGCTACTAAAAATAATCATATGCATGTTCAGTTAAATACATGCCAGGAGGTTTATTTAGCTAAAAGCTATATAATTACAAAATTTTATGCTCACATTGTCAACTATATGTACCTACATGGCCACACAAATGTATGCACTATTTGTATTATGAATCACATCCTCACTGATAGTTTCAAAAACATTAGATAATAGGTATTTCACAATGGAAGAACGTATGTAAGTGATACTATTTTGTTGTAATGTTGCAAGTACATATATCCTGATCGATAGCATTACAGTCTATAATATATGTTTGCTAAAAGCTGTAAACATTTTGCTTAATATGCAACAGGTGAACTGTGGAACTGTCATTCTTGGAATGGTATCACGTTTGTGTTCACAGAATTAAAATGTGTGAAATTGTGTTATTATTGAACACTTTCTTCCTGTCATTTTAATGATGCTGTTTCAGTTCTTGAGGTGTTCTTTAGCAAAGCTACATAAGTGTGACCAAACTAATCAGGTAACTTCTGCTTATTCTTCAAGAGCAGATTCTCTTTGATGTAAAGAACAGCTTAAGATACGGCATTATCAATGAATGTACCTTGATGCGTACCTTATGAGTATACTAGTAATACATAAATAGAGTTACGTATGTAACTAGTATTACAAGCATTCCGAGACACGTATTCAAAAACAGCCATGTACTGCAACAAGGTTTGTCTGGCTGCTAGATAGACAGCCTAACCACAAGTCAAGAATCAACCTACTGTCTGCACCACTAGGTTTATAGCCTCCATTTCATCTCAGGATAAAGGTTACTTTGCAAGCACAAATATGGTTCAGCTACTGTACATAAGACTAAGTGTCTGGCCACACAGTATTAGACATAATACATACGTACGTAAAAATTATGAGATTAAAAATAGTAGCTAGGGATTGATCTTTGCAGTAAATTAAAGAGTAAGGAAATAAGAGAGAAATCATTTGCCAGCATTGCATGGCTAATGGTTGCCATCACAACTAGCCATGGATACAGATAATTTATACATAATCTAGTTACCTTGGCAGGAAAATCCAAGCCAAAGATCTTGTAGTATTTTAATTGTATATGTAGTTACGCATGTTCAGTTGTGATGATAAGCATTAGATAGTTACACGCTATAGTGATGATTTCCATCTTGTTTCCTTGCATCTAATAGCTAGCTACAGAGATCAGTCTCTGAATTTATAATTTTGTATTATTTCATAACTGGATAGCTATGTCATCTATAATTATGATCAAAAACAGTAATCACAACGGTAAAGATACCCACAAGGAAATACGTAGTTATAATAAATGAAGTACATAGCTAATCGTTACTGATAAAATGTCATAATATGAGGACAAGAGCACATACAAGAGCTGTAGCTTGGAACTATAAAACAGTGAACCATTTTGCTAACACATAGCACAGAACACAAGAAAACCGAGCAAAATAATGCCTGCTTTCATTTGCATGACTGCAATCTTTCTGATGTTCACTTTAAAAGCATATTCAGGATCATCACCAGATTCCCCAATTTACCTTCATCCAGATGTGTTTGCAGATAACTACTGTAATGTAGCACCCAAGGATGTGGGTGCCTTTAAGCACTTTTGCATTCATGATTACGTATCGTCTGTAGTAAATCAATATGTTCATATATTTGCAGTAAGTGATAATGCATCTTTAAATATTACTTAAAGCATTGCCGCCAGTTTGTATGAAATATACAGCTCGAGGTGAGAGTCGAGTGGCAAATATAGTAGAGGCGAAGCCGAGTGCTATATTTGTCACGAGACCCTCACCAAGAGCTGTATATTTCATACAAACGAAGCAGCAGTGCTTTAAGTGTTTTATTGTATTTTACACTACTGATGTGTGAATGAAACACAAATGAATGGTTTTCTTTGATGAAAAGTGTCAATGAGCTACCATTCTATAACTACTGTATCGTTCTATAACTACCCAACCACAGTGCTATAACTATCCAACCACAGTTCTATAACTACCTGCTAACACTTTATGGCATATATAGCACTGTTAAACCCTCTGATCCGCCCACACAAAATACAATAGAAGTTATTATTATGTAGCTACACAGGAAGCAGATTCATTTTCACTCACTTATTTTTTTTAACAATGCTACAACAATATGCAAAGAATATGCTGACATTAAAGCATACTAATTAATACTGTACCAGTTCCTTGGGTGTCAAGCTACTACTGCAAATATATCAAATATACTACTATCCTATCAATTGTCTACATGTTACAACAGGCAGGAGAATCCCTCCAAGAAATTCAGGTGTGTAAGTTCAAATGCACTCACTAGACTTGCAATAGAAGTTACATAGCACAAATTATCAAAATTTGTAATTTCAGTATGATAATCACCAAATCTACTGTCCCAATTATGATGAGGAAATACAGACACTAACAGCAAATCAAACTCACATAATTCAGTCACTGTTTAGAACACTTTATGAAAGGAATGCAAATGATTGGTCACAAAATGCTAACTATCCGACATTGTTTAATTCTTCAGAACATATTCAGTACAGAAATGGAAGTGAACGACAGTGTCAGCATTACATGTCGCTGTATACTACACTGATTATGACAATCCATTAGACTATAACAATACTTGAACAATGATAGGCTTTAATTGACTCTTCAGTTATTTTTTGTAGTTAGCATTTTACTTTTACAAATAACATGTATGGCTTAGTTACAACAAGTACAAGTGATATACGTAATATGTAGCTAGAGGGATGATAACTATGCCATTTCAGTTCTGGAACTTACGTCACTAACTTTCTAGGGAGTAACAAAGTTTTCAACTGTAAAAGGTCTTACTAGCTACATATGTATATTGAATTATGCCTGAATTTTACCAAAGATTTCCTATAACAAAGTAACTGCGTTTTTGCCAAAGTTGCAGTGAAAGATGTGCAAAATTGGTTGTTCTACAGTAACAATACATACGTAGCCATATAGGTAGCTCCTGTAATACAGGTATATAATAAATGTGACTTAGCATATCCTTTGTAGCCAGGATTCTTGTAATTTGATTTAAGTTTAGAGCATTGCATACGTATGTAGCTTTAACATACGTATGGTAATTGTCATTTGCATATTTACAAATGTATCACTATAGATATAAATACATACATACGTATTTACCACTATACATAGCTACATAATTACAAAGATTTGTACATATTCATTCTGTATATTCAGTAACTTCCCTACAAGTTAATATTCTCGTATCACATGATCAGAGTGACCCTACAAGCAATGGAAAAATTGCTATAATTTTTACCCAAACTTTTTACCTACGTATATGTAGCTACACAATAAAGCTACCTTTTAGCTACAGTAGTACATAGTCATGTAGGCGCAATTTCAGTTTAAAAACATTAACTATCAGTAACTGTAGCTATACAGCAAAACTTTTGAGCGGAATAAAACTTCACATTAATATCTGTATGATCAATTATAATCTCTACAAATTTTGTGAAATGTTTTGGCTCTATAAGACTACATTAATTGTCTCTTGGCATGCCAAACTGTTTTTATGCACAGGTTGTTAGCTGCTATTGTGTGGATAGCAACTTATAATAATAATGCGATGAGTAAAAAACAGTGTAACTTTGTAAGATTCCAAGGCCACCATGTATAGACTAACACCCACACCGGTGATTATTGCATTGTTTGGGGAGAACTAGAGGGCAAGGGATGAATGAGCTTTTGCTGATTTGAAGCACTTGAATAATGCTACCTACGTATGTGATGTATAAAAATAGGAACAACATTGTGCATGACTGTAAGATGTAGCTACAACCTCACAGCTTCATGACGTGTGGCAAATTTTAAAAATAAGTTTCCTGAATTAAAAAACTCATCTATTAAGATTTCACTTACCACTTCTTTCTTCAGCTTAGCTAAATTGGTAATAGTATTCAATGTCAGCTCATGATCCACACCATAGAATTCTTCGTAAATTGATAATGCCCTCTCATACAGAGGAAGTGCTTCAGAGAATTGTCCCTAAAATAACACAACTTACATACGTACATTTTAGTACATAGCTACGTAGCTAGCGACAGATTATATAACTCTATTTCTTACCAAGTGACAGTAGGAGACTGCTAAGTTATTTAGTTCCATAGCAACACTGGGATGATCAGCGCCATACTCTTTTTCCTTGATAGCAACAACTTCCCTATTGGATGTGCACACATATGGCTGATAGAGGTCTGCGATACATATCAATAACTGATCATGGTTAGATATATAGGTAGCTATACCTTCTTATTATCTACAAATAAAAATGGTTAGTTTGTAAAAGTAACTCTTATAAATTGGTGTTAATATCATGCAAGTAGCTAGCTACATAGCTAGCATACTCAAAAAGCTCATACACATGCAATTGAATTACATGAAGTTAACCTGGTCCTGGAGTTAAACAATCAGGATATTTGTTATACAGCTAACGTCAAGATAAAACCTTACATTATTTAATTTACTTACACATGATAAATACATATGTACATACTTTTGAAATGCTGCTGCTTCTTCGAATTGATCCTGTTAAGTAATATAACTACAAACTGTGAGCATAGAATCAGTTGATAATTTACGTACCAGCTCTCTGTGGTAGCTTGCAAGTTCAATTGTTGTTTTAGTTAGCAAATCATGACCATCTGGATATAACTATGCACATTGTACAAAGATTTGACATAATGCTTTTCCAAATACAACACTGCCATAATACTAGCACACAAGTATGGATCAAAATTATGTAGTTATATCTATACGTATACACAGTTACAACATATGCATACCAAGATTGTATATTTTACTTTCTACAGTACATTTCTTACTTCTAGCAACACTTCGTAAACTTCTTGGTTAAGGACTGTGGCAGTTTCTAAACTATTTATGCATACAAAATGAGCAAGTGAACTATCAAACACAGCCGGTTGAACACGTTTCTTCTAAACATGTTGAATCAGCTCTATCTACTGTGTAGCACAATTATTTGATGGAGCAAAATATTGACGGATACACTTCATTGAAAAATATGGCTAAAAATAGTGATGAAAGCATCTTAGGCCACCTGTATTACCTATAAACCATTGAAAGGGAAAATATTGCTAACTTAGTGTCAAATTCATCAATATTCCCCCCATCACTATACGGATATACAAATGGTTATAATCATAACTTCACTAAGTAAACACTTTGCCAACTAATTTATAGTGACTACGTACTATTAGGAAGTTTAACACTCTTCTCTACTACATATTTTCTAGCTACGTACATATTAAATTACTTGTTTATGTTGGCATAATAAGTTGCCATGTTCTTTAACATCACCATCGCTTGGTGACTACGCTCTCCCAAGAGTCTTGAACAAATATCATATGATTTTCCAAAGAACAGTAGCGAATTACTGTAACCATGCAGTGATGAAATCATTTGATCCATATAAAATGGTGACCTTACTCGGTATCTCCTAGCATGGAATAGATTACTGCAAGTTGATTCATTGCTTGAGCAACTGTAACAGATTCTGGCTGCTGGACCAAATCTTCAAGTTCCTGTACTTTGTTAGCAAACGCATCAACTGCCTTAAAGTAAAAATTAAATATATTGCAGTATTATAATAATTCTCACTTTAGGCTTAGAAGCCTTCTTTTCTAAGTTACGAATTATGGCATGCACTCGTGTTCTTAGTGAATCAGCAATATCAGGACTGCATAATAAAATATACATTGAATCAGTACAATAATGTTATAATTGGAGAATTATTGTAGCGTGTAGATAGTGAATTGAATACCAACAACAGTTACTCACGTTTCCAGTTTCTCATAAGTTACAATCAATGCTTCTAATACCTAGTGGGCACACAAAACACAAAAAATTATTGAGGATATGAATTGTTTATTGATCAGAATTTCATTGTAGCTATGTAGTTAGTTATAAGGAATAGTTACACATATGATTGGACAGAGCCAGAGGTTTAATAGTATGCAGTTTGGCTCTATTTACTTTCAAGCATTCTTCAGACTCTGCCCCAAAACTTGACTCTGTTATGAGAAGTGCTTGATTCAGCATTGACTCTGCAGAACTAAAATTAAAACACTAAAACATCACTTCATAAATGTACTAGCTACCCTGTTAGTCCAAGAATTAAAACATATGATTGTATGTATGTGTGTATGTATGTATGTACATACATACATCCATACATACATACATGCATACATACATACATACATACATACATACATACATACATACATACATACATGCATACATACATACATACATACATACATACATACGTATAGTAAGCTTACACATGATTTCCTGACATCTGGTATAGGCTACCTAACTGGTACATTGCCAATCCAACTTCAGAAGAATCCGGATCAAGTAGGGACTCATAAATTTCTAATGTTCTCTGCAGAGGTGCTCTAGCCTATTAAAATAATTATACATACAAACAGAAATATTTACTTGCTCACTTCATTCAATAGACCCATTTTTGAAAGAATTATTCCCAAGTTGGTATATAGTGAAGACACAACAAGCAACTCTTGTGAAGACTCCACTAATAAGTTAAAAGAACACAACTTATACATATCTACATACGTATATGTAATCACATAACTAAGTGATTACTACTCATTTAAAAAATAATTAATGACTTCTGCAGACAGAAAACTACTAAATATTACCGTCACAGCTGGCCAGCAGTACAGTATTAGTGTTCAGTAAAAGTTCTACCACCTCAATCATGGAAGCATGAGCTATCCATTACATCCAACATTGTCATTAAAAGTTGTGAGTCTGTGACAGTTTGAAACTGGTCATGCACCCTACGTACGTATCACTACTTCCATCAAAACTGTATTATTGGGGTGATTATACGTAACAGTCAGTCACTGACTCAGTTTGGCTCACTGAATTATGTAAAAGGAGCAGGGATCAATATGTTGCTATACAAAGTTAGGGAACAAGGAACAACACTTTGGCTTGCATGAGATAACTTATAAACCTTATAACCTAAAAACATAACACATAACATAACTTATTAACACATAATTTTTAAGTTCAAATTTTTTGTCTGTTTGCACACTTTAAATAGTATACTTGTATAAATGCATAAGCACACACAAAATGTTCTGATACTGAGAGAAATAACATTTGCACCAATAATAAATTTACAAGCTAATGTGCATTGTGCAATAATGCTTTGGCATCTGTAATACAGGTGTTTGTTAATAACAACACATACACATGTGTTTACTCTTATGGAAACATTTAAAATCTCTAACAGCAGGCACATTTATTTATGTTCATTATGTTCATGTACAGCTTGTTGGTTGATTGATTCTACTGTTGTAGTGAGTTGAAGAAATAAAGAAGCCATAACAATCTATCAAATATTTTGGGTGTTTTCTCTCCTATATATGTATGCAGTAAAAGAAAACATCATGATCTTACTGCAGGCAGGCAGACAAAATACAGGTAGGTTTGAAAATTTAAGTTTGTAACATTTTAAAAGAATGTACAGCATTTACAGCATTACCAACGCATGCACATACTGTATGTGTGTGTTGTGTGTGTGTGTGCGTGTGTGTGTGTGTGTGTGTGTGTGTGTGTGTGTGTGTGTGTGTGTGTGTGTGTGTGTGTGCATGTGTGTGTGCATGTGTGTGTGTGTGTGTGTGTGTGTGTGTGTGTGTGTGTGTGTGTGTGTGTGTGTGTGTGTGTGCATGTGTGTGTGTGTGTGTGTGTGTGTGCATGTGTGTGTGCATGTGTGCGTGTGCGTGTGTGTGTGCATGTGTGTGTGTGTGTGTGTGTGTGTGTGTGTGTGTGTGTGTGTGTGTGTGTGTGTGTGTGTGTGTGTGTAGGCAGCAGTACCCTAGTGGGAGAGCATTGGACTGCTGATTGAGAGGTCCCCCCAGTTCGATGCTCAGCTGCTGCTGTTGTTTTCTTGAGCAAGGAACATTACTCACATTGCTCCAGTCCACCCAGCTGTATTAATGGGGACCTGGCAATAGCTGGAGAAGCAAATGTCATGTTGTGCATGTCTCTCTTAGTGGTTGAAGTTCAAGTGGGACTTTGGGTGTCCACACTATCATCCTTGGGCATGCACAGCCCTCCTGCAGGGCGTTAGTTCCGTCCCCAGAAGGATTTGCCTGCACCGACTCAGAGTACCTGTTTGGTGTACAGGTATCCCAGTCAATTTGACTGGGTAAGCATGCCTGTAAAAATGGCAGCTACAGGCTTTACTTGCTTTTTGCTCTGTGTGTGTGTGTGTGTGTGTGTGTGTGTGTGTGTGTGTGTGTGTGTGTGTGTGTGTGTGTGTGTGTGTGTGTGTGTGTGTGTGTGTGTGTGTGTGTGTGTGTGTGTGTGTGTGTGTGTGTGTGTGTGTGTGTGTGTGTGTGTGTGTGTGTGTGACGTAATAGCACTCTATAAGCATGTACTCACCACAATGCACAAACGTGTCAAATAGTCTAATTAATTATTATGTCATAGCTTATAGCACCAAAATGACAAGACTTCATAAATCTGCATGTTACAATGGGAAGATCATAGCATAACAGAATTTGTATGGCTTTAGTGACTTGTTTAATAACCAAAACCAAGCATCCATGATATGGTCATGCTAGTCTAATATCCTCTGTTAATATTCCTTATATAGTGGCTACATAGGTAGGCGTTCTTGTAATGGCATCTAAACGAGGATGTTATTACATAAGAAGAGGAAGACAAAGAAATAGAAACCACAAAATGTATCACATTTCATACGTAACTAAGTAAGTGATAAGGTTTTATTATATACGCAAATGTCTGCTAAACAGTTAATAAATACATTTAAAAGTGAGTCAGTTGGCTGGCAGGTAATAGAATAATTAAGTAGCTAAGTAGGGATCTGCTACAAAAAGTAAGGGAACAAGGAACAGATTTTGGCATGTGATAACAAAAGGAACACCCCTGGAATGACATAATTTATCCCAAACATTCCTTGTCATAGAATCTTCAGGGTTCTATTTATTGTCTTACGTCACAAAATTTTCATTGCTTCTGTTTTAAACCAGGGATGTACTAGCTGAAGGCTGGTACGCATCTGGTTTCTTACTGCTATAACAAGTTATTCTGCTTTTCAGCTTCTTTGCAAGATACTTGCCAATGATATTACAGTGCCTACCAAAGAGGACCCAGTAATGCTGTATTAGTCATTTATTTCATAGTAAGAGGCATTTTAGCAGTTGTAAATTAAGGACAAGATAAAGCTTTCAGCTTCAAAACAGATAGCGAAGTGTTTACAAGTAGACTGGCCTACAGTGCAATAACACTGGAAATTTAAAAAGCTTTATCACTACAGTATTGGAGTACACAATTTAATTGTCTAATTTGTTTATGTTTTTTATATATAGTAGTTTGTCCTTGTCTTCCATGTGTGCATAAAATTTGGACACCACTTTTTTGTGTCAATCCCTACAAATAAGTACGTTCTACTATTTAGTATGTACTTCACTATACACTACACACATCACACTAACACACCACCACCAATCTATACACACATGCCTACCAAATGTTTTAATTTGTATTCTAAAGGTAGGATCTTTAAATAAGGTAACAGAACTATTCCTGTGTCCCCTAACCATTACCTTTAGTGATAAGTATATTTTGCAACTGATGACAAATTAACAAGGGGAGATATCAATAGGAAACTAAGATTCCACAAGTAAGTGACCGTGACCATTAAATGAGTAAGTACATTTCATAAAATGGCTGCTTTAATTATCACACAAAAGCTTATCTGTAATAAAATGATTAGCACTATGTATAACATAGTGATTGAGTGTGCAAGCAACATGTAATGTACTTTAGTCTACGAGTAAATTGTAATAGTAGAATGTGCATCATAAATAGTATCTTTTATTTTAAGATCATACATATATACATAGTATGGTCTTGATAATACTGCAATGTAACATTTAAAGTGGTACAAAATACCTCAATTATAGAAGAAATACAATAATACTAAACATGACTGCGTATGAATTAAGGAAATGCGGTATTTAAAATTAATAAGCATGCAATGTTATTTTGGACCTTCTGACTACTGTAACACCATGTACACTGTGTACAGTAGCTACCTGCGTAATGTTTTTCTCCATAGTCTGTTTACAGGAAATGTCGTTATCTTAAACGCCTACATACTTACAGAGCCATGTAAGTAAAATAGCGTGAATTCACTGATCTATTACTAACGCTACACTACATGAAAATATCACTTCACTAACTCCATTACAGGCAAGCATACACTTACAATCTTCTAAATTCCTCAATGTCTTGTAATACTTGCTGGCTATTGCAGGAGTATTCTTATCTTTGTTCTGATCACAGTACTGCCAGTATAGCAACATTTCATTACTTCTACCACTGCAAACACAGAAAAGGCTGAAAATACAAATACGTATACAGTGCTGTTGTTTCAGTTGAATTTACTATGCTCATATATGGTCAATTGAATATCACCTACGTAGCTTTTATGCACTAGCTCAGAGCCTTCTATATCTCATTGCTTAGGTCACATTTATTATGTACTACAATTAATCAGCTACAGTATTCAGGGCTGCCAAGAAGTACTTGGGCCTGTAGCAAAAGAAAAATCTGGGGTATATGGGCCCTTTGTATCCTGGGGCCCAGGGCAAACTGCCCCATTTGTCCCCCTCTCTTGGCTCCCCTGACAGGAATAGACACACACACAACATTATAGACACAAGGGAGCTAAAACTATCTTCAGAAACTACGTAGCTTTTTATGGCATAAATAGCTACTGGTTTAAATATAACTTTGCAGGGCTTATGATAACAGCCAGTCATCAGACATTTTCTGGCCAACTTTGGCATTTGACCGATCAAACAAAATTTAATCAGACAAATTTACTATGCATTATCAATGGGGAAGTCAATAAATTTACAATAGGAAAGCAGATGTCCAGAAAATTTTCAACCCTTATCATAAGTACTGACTTTGTGACTATGTATATTATGCAACTAAATGAATCAGTGAAATTTATTTACTCCAAGTAACTAAGACACTGGAAATCATAATTATTCCGTAACAGTGCAGCTGGTTAGCAGTTCATACAAAATTTTGATGGGATATCAGTCATAAAATGACTTAACAAAAGTCATAAATGTACCTGTAATGCAATACGATCAATAAATCAATATCAAGTAAAACCATTTCCAATTCTTGCTTTTTCTCTGCTCTTTTCAAATGATATGGAACCTCCTCAGTTCTTCTAGACATCAAGACACTTGACCTGGAAATCACCATGCATACATGAATATGGTTGTGCTACATAACTATATTGTAGGGAATTCCCAATAGGATGTTATGTACAGGTATGCGTGCATGATTAAACAGGCACACATTGCATATCATAACAAGAATTCTGACTATACATCCCAGACATTATAGCTATGTGTAGGTATGCATTTAAGCGACCTCACAAGTTTACATTTATGCATCACAAAATTTTAATGTAACGAAGTTCATTAGCCATGCCTCGTCAATCAGTACAATTTAAATCAATACAATTAATGCAACTAACCAGTTAAACACCATTTATCACACAGCGTACATGTTAAGTCATACACAGAACAATCTAATAACCACTTTTAAGAAGCCAGCATAGTTAATATTACATTATAGTACCTTAGGCTGGTTCATTATATAGTAACGCTTAGTAATACATACATACATACGTACTGTATATGTATGTACATATGTATGTATGTATGTATGTATGTATGTACTGAATTTAGTGAGTAAGCTCCCCTTGTATGATAAAGTTTTTATTTTGCTTAGAATACGTACATAAACACCATATTACAAAAGATAAAATCAAGACTCACGATAGTGAGTCGCGAGGCCAAGAAGAAGCACAGCAACGCGACCACTGAGTGAGTTATTTACACGTAGCACCGCCCTGAAACTCGCAAACGCTCTAGCTAAGCCGCCATTAAATCTATCGCTTAGTTATTACCGACCCACAACGTTCTTACTACATGTATATAGAATCAATAAACCGAGAATGGAGGAAATAGGCGCCACCATTATTACTAAGTACCAGCCATTGCGAGTTTTATGGCGCCCGTTGTGCGACTACGCACGACGAACCATCCTTTCCCGCCCAATTCGCCCGTTTACTAGACAATTACTACCTTCATTGTTTGAAGAATCAATATCCCGAACTTCGTAGAAATCTATTCAGCCATTCTTCCGATACAGCCTTATAAATGCCTTCCTGTGACCACAAAAATTTTTACACGGCAGTCGTTTTTTTTTTCTTTCTTTCTTCATCGCACACTTTTTTCGGGGGTTTGCGGGAGCTTTTGTGAACCCCGGAAGTTTTTTTCAAACTCTCTTTTTATACATTCACTTGTTTGTCTAATAACTCACTCATTTCTTCATGGATTTCAGCCAAATTTGTATCAGCACTTCTCCTATGTATGCTCTACCTGTCATACTATTATCAGTCTGAAGTAAACACTTGAATGTATTTGAGAAGGACTATTACACTGCAGGTTGATAGTTGTCATAACTTGGACCCCCTTCGAATGATTTACATAAACTTTCAGATACACAATCTATATTGATGTATCACTCTGTAGTGAAAGTTAAAAAAAAATCTCGGGCTTGAGTTTTTCAAAATTAAGCTTCAAAGTTTAATTTGCAATATCGTGTGCTAGGCAAGTACAAGTTATGCCCATGCAGTACTTCTCTGCTGCTTGCTAGTAATAACATCTGTTTATACTTCCAAAAAAGTAGTGATATGCTAAACAAAAACACCCTGGGTGTAAAAAAAGTGCGAGGCCAATCAGAAGCAGCATTGCAAATAGGTATGTACGACCAAAAACGTTGATATCAGTTGAGGCCAAGAAATTACTTATCAAAAATCTACTTGAATGACATAATAGTTTATAGCATATTTTCACAACTATGATTGACTTTGTCACTTGGCCACCTTTTTCACACCATCATTATTAATAAAGGTGGCCAAGTGACAAAGTCAATCATAGTTGTGACAATATGCTATAAACTATTGTGTCATTCAAGTAGATTTTTGATAAGTAATTTCTTGGTCTCAACTGATATCAAAGTTTTTGGTCGTACATACCTATTTGCAATGCTGCTTCTGATTGGCCTCGCACTTTTTTTACACCCAGGGTGTTTTTGTTTAGTCATTATATATACAGCTTGTAGCTACGTAGCTAGCATACCATATAGTGGTTTATTTCAAGACACTTAGATTCCACGAATGCCTGCATGATTCTTAGCATTTCACAATATTATTTCCACGAATGGTCAACTATACAATATTCATTTTTTATTTAATTTACACTTTCAAGGACTTAAATTTCACAGATCTGCAAAATTCACAGAATTTAAGTACCTCAAAAAACCTACTATACGGTATCAAATGTAAATGTCCTGAAGGTAGAAACACATACGTAGGTACATAGGAAAAATTCACAATTGCAAGTACGTATAGCTATACAGTTATAAGACTTACTTATCAGTCTGACTGTAGTAGTCTAACATTGTATTAGTACACAACATCATGTGATTCACATCAAAACCACTGCAGAAATGTGATTCATGTGCTTCCATAACCTGTACAACCAGAATGAGTAATAAAATGAAGTACGTACGTACATACATACGTATATGAATTGTTATACGTATAAGAAAGGGAATAAATGCTAGTTAAGCTTTTAGAGGACAAAAGGTAAAGATTGGAAATAAGTAAAGATGCAAGAAGTATGGAACAAGTTAGAGATTGAGCTTAAACATTGCCAGTGAAATCTCATTAATGTGGCCAATGCCATGTTTTTCATGTAAGCATGTAAAGTACCATGCTTAATGATAATACACAGTTACACACATGATGGTATATGCATGTATATACGTATGTATGCATGCATGTACATAAGTATGTAGAATGTACGTAGCTACGCATATAGCTACATAGCTACCTGATCATGCTTAAAGCTTATTAGCCCACCAATCTCCATCAACATGTGATTATTGTATAGAACATGGTAGATGAAACACCAGGTGGTTACACTGATATCACACAGGTCCAACAATTCTGTTAGCATAATGCCATTCCTAGACCAGTAGATCAACTGTAAAACCTACCAGATACAAAAACATGTTTACAAAACTATAGATATTCCTGAAGTCTTTGCAATATACATAAGGATCAGCCAGTGGAATAGTATCAAGGAGTGAAGCATTAGTATAAATTATAGTGATGTGCAATATGATATATTGATTATATTTTCCATATCGTGATAATAATATAAAATTTTCTGATATCGATATACATATCACCACATGTGTGCATATGATTAAAATAATGGTCAATTTGTTATACTCGTGAGCTTTGGTGGTTATTTACTGTTGTCACTTTATGGTAGTTAGCCACTATACCTTGTGCTCTAATTTTAGTATTTTAGTGCATAGTGGCTCCACTATCATACACACAGGTGATGAGTTCTTATATCATGATTATTATGGTATTGTGATAAATTTAGCATGCAATAATCGAGTTATATCTAAAATAATTTATATCGCATCCATCCATCAAAATGAACTGCATGCAGCAGTGGAAATGGCTTTTTAACACAAAAGTGAATGATTTGAAGAGTATTATTCATATCAGCTGTTATCTAATGGTTGTTATGTGGGAAGTAGCGTTTGGTCAATGCTTGGTGACAGACTTGTCAACTACTCTACTTACCAAAAATAGATTGTTAAGCTGAAGGTATTCACCCCTCTTATCAACTAAATTCCTACGAATTGTTGACTTTTCGTGTTGCTCTTCATGACAAAATAAACTGTGATATATAACTGTGCATGTATATGTAATTTGTGTCTAAATATTCATCCTACAAAAGTGCAAGAAGTTTTATTATATCACAGTTTATTTTGTCACGAAGAGCAACACGAGAAGTCAACAATTCGTAGGAATTTAGTTAGTAAGAAGGGTGAATACCTTCAGCTTAACAATCTCCATTTTTGGTAGGCAGAGTAGTTGACGAGCCACCAAGGACTGACCAAACATTACTTCCCACATAACAACCATTAGATAACAGCCGATATGAATTATACTCATGAAATCATTCACTTTCAGTTATTATCAACTTCATAAACATACATAACTATAATTATATGTTGTCATGATCAAATGATTTTTGAAAAATGGAACTTTTAAAGAGACCGCTTCCTTTCTTGAATAAACACCATTGTGTCTTTAACTGAAGTTGCTAATAAAAAAGTTGTTTTCCAAGATTTTTGTGCATAGCTAACTACTGTTGGCCTTATGTACATATATACAGTTCCAAGTTGTACAGTCATACGTAAGTAGAAGATCCATCCAAGAATTTTAGTGATGTAGCTACAATATACGATATATTGTACATTGTGATAAAATATATATCATGATATGATGTGAAGTTTTTATATCGTGATATACAGTTACTGTACTAATTTCACTGTTTCACTTTATAGTTCATTACATAATTTGTGCTCTACATGTTATAATGATAATCATTTGTTGCTTAACTTCAGTAATTTCAGACCACAGGTGCATATCGTTATATATCATAATTATTGTGATAATAATGATTGCTTTATCGTGATATCGTTGCTATCTATTGATATATCTTGTTGCTATCTAGTGATAATAATGATTGCTTTATCGTGACATCGTTGTTATCTATTGATATATCAATAACAATATAGGTACTAATTCTCTACTAAACGGGTGAATTGGACGGGAAAGGATGGTTCGTCGTGTGTAGTTGCACAATGAGCGCCATAAAACTCACAATGGCAGATACTTAGAAATGGTGGTGCCAATTTCCTCCATTCTTGGTTTATTGATTCTATATAGTAAGAACGTTGTGGATCGGTAATAACTAAGCGATAGTTTTCATGGTTCATATTCTTTAAAAGAATTTTCTGTATTAATCTACACATTCTATATGTTATGCACATAGTATTGTACACTATCATTGGTTTGTCATTCTGTAGTACTATCTGCAAACCAGGTGCTATATAAGTTAAACTGCGTACCATTAATCTATTGTGGATTGCAAATTAAGCATTTAAAAATTAATAACGCAGTAAGAACTTTAGTAAGAATTTCAGTTTAAAACAACTTCAAAATGTTTAATCACTAAGACACTGGAGTATAAAGCCAATTTTTTAAATTCATATGTGTTGCTATGTGTTTCTTAGTCATGTAACTTCCTTGACTGAAGCACTCCTTAATGTACGACTGGTAAAACGACAGGCAAACAGACAAACAGACATAGCACACATACACACAAACACACTCAAAAAAGAACAGAAAGGTTGCTTTATACCTTTAAGCTTTCTTTAAATTATCAGATGTGTCAAAGGATAGGAACAATTTAATCTGCTGAGTAACATGGTACATACGTAGCATACATGCATATCTTTAATAATTAAAGTCTTGGTCACACATCAGTGAGACTAACTAAATGATAATACGATTATCTAATCAGTGTTCTCTCAGTGCACAGATTGAAAAGTCCAGAGTTCACAGATTCATGTGTTAACCTCAGTTTTGTATACAGTGTGGCTTCTTGACCACCACTAAACTACCCAAAGTTAACCACACAATTGTTTGCTACCGATCCATATCTGATATTGATATGCAAATTTACTACATAGCAGGTACACATTACAAGCTCAACATAAAGAAGCAACTTCAGAAGTAATGTTTGCTATTTAAACATGTTTAGCAGAAAATCTAGTTGAAATGTCCAAGCAAAAACATTGCCCAACCTTACTAATACGTAGGTACATGCAGTCACATATTTAATTACGTACAAGAACTTCAGGTAATCATACATTCACTACTGACATATAGCATTGATACCATTATCTACATAGTTTCAGTGCAAGTTCAGTGATGCCATGCATAGTTTCAGTGCAAGTTACAAAAAAGCTAATAATGTATGCTTTGGCAGGTATGTCATCTCTGAAAATTGGTATGATGAATTAATGATATCAGTTACCAGTTGTTTTTATACTTTAAATTCAAATACACACAGTGTGTTATTATATAGATTTCACGATGTGTATATCTACTGTATACACATGTGTCTAAAAATTCCATTCTAAGATGATCAGTATGTACAGGGAACTGATTAAAAGTTTAATACTATGCAAACTTACTACAGTAGCAGTGGCTATTACCTGTTCAAGCTGGGGTGCCAGTTCCCCAAGCCTTTTGGTCAAATCCTCAAGTATATGCACACACAAGTCAGTAATTTCCTACACAAAATAAACTATGTAAATAATTGTTACACATGGACACATATATGTATGTATGTATGTATATATAATATATAATTATACATATGTATTGTACATACGTATCAATTCAAATAAACAGTTTTGTCATGGTATTTGGGAGCCGAACGTCATTATTCTACACATCGCTTGGCCACTGTGCATTATTATAGTACTGTTTGGTATTGATGCTTTAGTGCTACGTATAACACACACACACACACACACACACACACACACACACACACACACACACACACACACACACACACACACACACACACACACACACACACACACACACACACACACACACACACGTACATGCACATACACATGCACACACGTACATGCACATACACACATGCACACACACACACACATGCACACACACACACACACACACACACACGCGCGCGCGCGCGCACATGCACATACACATACACACACACACACATACATACACACATGCACACACACACACATACACACGCACACACATACACACATGTACACACACACACATGCACACGCACACACGCACATGCACATGCACATACACACACACAAACACATACACACACACTCACTCACAAACATATACGCACACCTTGGTATCATAAGATTGCATGAATACCTAGTGGTCACCACACATGTATGCATACGTACACAGTCAAGTAAATAGCTACATCCTTACCGAGGCTTTACATATGTGTCACACGCACATACACAGAAACTCACACACAGACACACACACGCACACATACAGACACACGCAATATTTACCTCCAGCTCAATAACTGTATCGATAATATCATCAACTTCTGACTCACTCACACCAGCAGCAGCACTAAAGCAATGGCATTTACACGTATTTGTATGGATATTATCAAAGGAATACTGTAGCTATGTATAAAAATGCACAATTCACCATACCTAATGGTATGTCGTGCTGCCATGGAACACCACAGAGGACTGGGATCAACAGGTCCAGTAAGTATTAGTGAAGATACCTGAAAGATCAAATCACAAGATACACATACATACGTACGTATATATGTATGTACGTATGTATGTACATACATACATACATACATACATACACACACACACACATACATACATACATACATACATACATACATACATACATACATACATATATACGTATGTAGTATATGTATGTATGTATGTATGTACATATGTATGATGTATGTACGTATGTATGATGTATGTATATGTACATGCATCATACATACATATACTGTACATACATGCATATATGCATACATACATATGTACATACATACTTTAAAAAAGTGAGTAGGGATCGATCTCTCATGCAGTGCTACAAAAGTAAGGAATACAAAAAGCAAGGAAACAAGGAAAGATTTTGGCGTGTCTAAAGATTCTGACCTAGAGTGTTACAGGCACCGTTATGCTTGTTTACAGGTATTTCACAATTCAGTTATTCCCCTGCATGGCATTTTTTACCATCCGAAGCTGCCAGAGCATACATGGGAGAAGATCTGATACAAATTTGGCTGAAATCTATGAAGAAATGAGTGAGTTATTAGACAAACAAGTGAATGTACAAAAAGAAAGTTTGAAAAAACTTTCGGGGTTCATGCAAGCTCCTGTAAGCCCACGAAAAAAGTGTGCGATGAAAATGAAAGAAAGAAAGAAAAAAACGACTGCCATGTAAAAATTTTTGTGGTGAAAGGAAGGACTTTATAAGGCTGTATCAGAAGAATGGCTGAACCAATGTCGCTGAACTTTGGGTTATTGATTCTTCAAACAATGAGGGTAATAATTCTCTACTAAACAGGCAAATCGGGTGGGAAAGGATGGTTCGTCGTGCGTAGTTGCACAACAAGCGCCATAAAACTCACAATGGCTGGTACTTTGAAATGGTGGTGTTGATTTCCTCCATTCTTGGTTTATTGATTCTATATAGTAAGAACATTGTGGGTCTGTATTAACTAAGCGATAGTTTTCATGGCAGCTTAGCTAGAGCGTTTGCAAATTTGAGGGCGGTGCTATGTGTAAATAACTCACTCGGTGGTCGTCTATGCTGCTTCTTCTTGGCCTCGTGACTCACTATCGTGAGTCTTGATCAGAATCAGAATCAGAAGGAACAACATTATTGTTAAGAGTTAATCAAGGCAAGTGAACTATGGAGATTTTGTATGACAAACTTATTACTGTATTGTAAAAATTATTTTATATATATAATTGAAAGACACTTCTTTACAGATACTTGCTAACAATAGCATTTACATGGCAAAGCAGCTGAATTACAGTGAAATGTAGGTTATATATTCACATCATATATTGCACCATACTGCACTTTTTGATGTACTGAGGTACATGGTAAAACATCGTGTCTGTTAATAGCATTAACATCGGGCGCATTACTGATGTCACGTGAGCAAGTGGCTGTTTTGTGTGACATAATAAGCATAAGCTACAACAGTTTATCAATACCTTCTTTAAGCAAATGCAGAAAGAAAGCAAAAGGTAATGAAGGATGAAAGAAACACCATGGTGCAGTGGATAAATTTTTATCGTAACAAAGTAAATCTAATGCAATTACCTTCACAGTGTGAAAAATCTGGAGCCATACTCCTAGTGCTAGTGAGTGTTACGGCAGGCAAGCAGGCAGCCAGATGCAATACTAAAATTCTCTACAGATTACATTGTTAGACTTTTAATGTAGTTTAACAAAGGTACAGTGCTTTACCAATGCATCTTAGTCTGCATTCTCACATGAAGTTTTTGTAAGGCATATATTTTGGAGGCGCATAAATTTGGACACCATGTTTTTGTTGTGTTGATCCCTACCATACATGCATATGTACTATTGATCAGTGTCTCTATTACAGCATACACTAATGGATGTACCTGTAAATCATTGATAGAAGTTGATTTGCTCTCATCATGAATGTTGGTGGCTATCTGAAGGGTTTCGTTATTTGTGAGTTTGTGGAGGAAAAATTTGTTAAATGCCCTGTAATGTGTATGCACAGATTTAATATACATAAATTACATTACTAACACTACACACACAGGTAACACGGCACATGTGCATTGTACAGGACATGCATGTATGTACATACAAAAACAAATATTCACATACTAACTCACACACACCGCTTTATATGTATGTATGTATGTGCTGTACATGTGTGTGTGTGTGTTTGTGCACCCCTAGTAAACTATTGTATGCATCTACTGTACTACGTGTTACACATGCCTCCAGTTTTGTGGGTAACTCTCCTCAGCTTCATCAGTTACAGTGAGGATCACTTTCACATTAACTGGCATAGATTCCACCAAGAAACTTAATCTTGTCCAATTCTAAACACACAATAAAAACAGAAACTTTACAATGCAAGACATATGTACAAGCAAAGGCGGCAAAGGTAGACGGGCCAGGGGGGTCATGGAACCTCTTGAATTTTAAGACTCTCCATAGGAGTTCAATTTTTGCAATAGAAAATCTCTTGAGTTTAGCTAAGTGGCCCGCCCCCCTAACTTTTAGTAGCTTCCTCTGCCCCTGCTGGTACAAGCCATACACACATACATATTATCACACTGCTTTATGTAAGGTCTACATATGCAGAAAAGAAGTATAAAAAGTCAAACTAATTTCATAAAACTACAAATTTAAAACCCCACAAAAATTAATGCCTACAATAATAAGACTAACAACAATAAGGTGAGCACTATCGATGGCAATGACGATCAGATGTGAGAAATCTTCTCCACTGGCATTGTCCAGTCTCTGAGATGCTGCAAGGCTTAGCCAATGTGAAAAACACTCTGTCATGGCCGTGGGCATTTCTCCAAAATCAGGATGACAATATTTGAGCTAAATAAAATATCATGAAATTACAAACACCGTTATAATTCTGTACACATGTATTACACTAGATTTAGAATATACTAAAAAGAAAGGAGCTAATAATCCTTCTTCTGGTACAGGTTGGTGCATGGCACCTACTAATACCAATATAACTACATAGCGTAGCTCAGTACAATGGAGGAAATTATACACAGTCATTCAAGTTAACCTATGCCAGATGTTTTCTGACTATATAAGCAGCACCTTATTCAAATCAAAATATTTTGTGATTCTATAAAGTTATGTATAATGAAACATGACATTGTGATGTATTAATATGTAGGATACAAAAATTTCATAGGAGATCTTTCTAGCTTACAGAGATGAAGCTCCCTTTGTATAAATTAAGATGATAATTGTTTGTAAACCCAAGTCACTAGAATTGTGACATGATTATATAACACAGTCACTTTATAGTCAGTATATTGACCAGTTGTATATATATACACAAGCATGCATGCAGTAACACGCCTTGTGCATGAATCTTCTGATGATGATGGAGGAATCAGCAGTGTTGCTGCCACTAGTACTAACAAAATGTTGCAACACCAGCATATTCTCTGCCCCAGGGTACGTCAGCAACGATTCCAACCTGCACAATAAATGTGAGTGCCATTTAGAAATGTACCTTAAGTCGAGTAATATTAGCGATACACTCAAATTTTATGATTGTAACAATTTTACATCGATACTCTCTAATAGTACAGTCACCGGTGACTGAATGCAGTCACCGGTCACTGGTGACTGTACTATTAGAGAGTATCGATCAGCTACTCACTAAAATCGCTAAAATTTTAATACTGCTCAGCTTAAGGTGCATGTAAAATAATGCAGAGCAAAGTTACATACACTTATGCATAGGAATTGACATGAAAATTCTATATTATTCCTTGTTTCCTTACTTTTTGTACGTAACATTGAGAGATCGATCCCTACTCATTTTTTAAATTTTTATACACTTACGTACGTACGTACAAAATGTATAAATTGGTAATAAATTAATTCAGTTAATGCTACAGAGTATATACGTATAGTATTTAAATTTTATACATAATTATGTAGATATGTAGGCTACCCATAAAACAATTCTCAGAATGGAAATTTCCTGAAGAGTACACCATTATTAATGCATACCATATTAACTGTCACATTCAATAACAATGACCACATGTAAAACATAAGTACGTAAAATAATTTGTTCCACTATAGGCCTGGCCTGTATATCATATTGATTATATCAATATCCTTACCAAATTATGTACATACATACATACCATTTAGAAAGTATGGTTGACTTCCCAGAGGCAGCTCCGCCCACCAGCAAGAGTGGAGTTGGATTTTCATTCAGCATGTGGGCTCTCAATGCATCAAAACACTGCAGTAATGAGTACACAAAGTCAACAAACACTACAGAGATCATTTCTGAAAACTTTCAATATCAAGAAACCAGGCGCACACTGCCTTTTGCTTGATAAAAAAGCTAATTTACGTATAAAGACCCCAAGTGATTGATGGGTATATAATAATGATTACATACAGTGGTCACATGACCATGTGCTGATCATATGATGAAGTACACTGGTCACATGACTATGATGCACCTTATCATAAGCATACAGTCCACCAGAAGATAAACTGTTGATGTTCTTGATCAAGTCTTCCTGCTCCAGTTCATTCCTCATATCTTGTATGTAAGCAATGTGCTTCAACTTGTACTCATCAGTAATATCAGCAGCATGCAACACTTTCAGCTCCTGCAGTAGAAATACAACACATATTGTACCCAGTGTATGTTTTATTAGAAAGTTTCAGCGACAAACAATGAATTGTAGTAAATTTGCTTGAGATATTTTATAACAGGTGAAAACAGGTTATTTCATATTACACTGCATTGTTAACTTGTGCTTAAGGCAAGGTATTAAAATGTCCATATCAAGTTATATGCCTTAGCCTTCCAATGATGACTTAATGGTTGCAGAGGCATGGTGTATATTTCTCAGTAAGAACGATACAGACGCTGGCACTTGTCAAATAGTGAGTATTGCAAAAGGCCATCATATCTACAAAGCAGTCTTAAGCCCTCATGTTAATTGGTGAGATCTAGATATTGTCAGTGATGAAAAAGATGATACCGTGTAGCCGCAAAGTTTTGATGGAAAAGTGCGTATGTATGGGGAATTATCCATGATTTGCCACACCAATGTATAATTATTACCCTCTGACTGAATCTATTCACACAAACATTACATATAGGTATTGGGGATTTTGTTTCTATTAATGAAATGATGTGTGTGTGTGTGTGTGTGTGTGTACGCACATGCATGTGTACTCATATTGTCTATTCATTTGCTAAACCTTTCCCTACCAAATGCTAAATTCACCAAACTTTTCTGCTAACTTTCCCACTATACAGTAATGGACAAACGAAATGTAGCAGTCATGGTAGATGGATGTATAGTTGTATCAGTAACTTAAAAATAGTCTAAATTATCTACCAAGTACTTCAAAAGAACATTTCCAGCAGTGTGCTGGTTCTGGAAGAAGTGTTAAAGTGCACTTTCAAATGATTTGCATTTATGCTGACTTTTTGTGGTTTTCCACAAAGAAAATCAAAGTAAGGAAGAAAACGTCTGAAGAAAAACTTATGTGGATTAGCAGTAATTAGCAATTAGCAGTAATTAGCAGAAATTCACTAATTTTCCATGCTATATGGCACGTACATACGTATGTTCACAGCATCACATGATACCTTGTGTAAGAAATCTTCCACTTCACTGGCAACTAGTTGCAATCCTTCCTCAATACTCTTAGCCGTCTCTATAATCTGTTAAGGATAACAGCAGTAAAATACTGAACTGTATACAACTGTATATACATAAGAGTTATTATATTTGGACGGTGTTGAATAAAAACAGTGTTATTGTAAGAAAGTAATGAACAACTTTAATTGAACAACCAATCTAACATATCATACGTTCGTAATTGCCACAACTTTGTATGTTCCAGACAGAAAACTTTCATATAGTGATTTTATTCTTTAAACAACATGTATCCTTGAATATTACTAACTTATATTATTTTGTTGTGTGGTTCAATACATAAGCCAGAGGTTTGATCCTCACAACACAAGCACTGTTGTAGCATTTGTCCTGTTAAGGTTGGGAGAGTACACTAGAACTGGCTTTGCCTTCTGTACAATCCACTTGAGATAACAATATAAATTATGGGGCACCACTAAAGGAAAGCTGTAACATTCTAATAGAACAACCAAAGAGCCATGGATATCCTGTCAAGCAATGACCACTCATAAACCAGACCATATCTGGTAAATAGCTGAAATTTTCTGCTGGTATCAGGCAACTAAAATGTACGTACTGTTCTGTTAAATGACTTTAAAATAATGATTGTTTGATTTGTCAATGATATATGAGTTCTATTTATGTAACACCATCTCACTTTAGCAAACTTTCGTGCCTTCTTTACTCTGCTGATCAGTCTTTCAGTCCTGGGATCACATGATCTATGATGATAGTAGCAAGTGATATCTTAAGCTGGGGGTGTGTAGTATCATTTACTCTAAGGTGATAATAACACTAAATAGAGGCTGGCATAGTAAAGGTGAAAAGTTGTAGAAGGAAACAGTTGTAGCCCAAGACATAAACTGTACCATGCAGTAATACGTAATTGCACTCAACCAACAAGGTTGATGAAAGAGACTTATAATAATTTATTTACCAATACCTGCTGTAAACTAGTGAAATTTGTGGCCCCTCATTCCTACATCAATCCCTGCTACATAAAAGTCT
>OZ005749.1:13370038-13435038 GCA_963930835.1 Spongia lamella | reverse complement strand
ATGTATGTATGTATGTATGTATGTATGTATGTACATACGTACGTACGTATGTATGTATGTATGTATGTATGTATGTATGTATGTATGTATGTATGTATGTATGTATGTATGTATGTATGCATGCATGTATGTATGTATGTATGTATGTATGTATGTATGTACGTACCTTAGGCATATGTTGACTAAAAATCTTAGAAATTGCAGATCATGTGAGCAATAATGTGCCTTAGTAGACACCTATGAATTACTGATACAAATCAGTAATGTCAAGCGCTAAGGACCTTGTATGTAAATGAGTGACGGTGTCACCAGATACTACCTTCACTTCACAACACGGCAGTATCAGGGTATTTATAAGATTTTAGGCATTAGCACTTGACTACTGATTTGTATCAGTAATTCTTGGGTGTCTACTAAGGTGCATTATAATGCTCACATGATCTGTAAGTTCTTAATGTAGTAAGATTTTTGAGGCAACATATGCCATGCTCCGTGAAACTTTGCAGCTGTTTATAAGTGTACAAATTTTGTGTGCTGGACGTTAAAGCATTAAAGTCCAAATATTACATGTATTACCATTTAGCGGGTTTTATCTGTGAGGTCCTAATTTGTGCGAATTTTGTGAGGAATCACAAACTAGCAAATTTTAAACTGAGATAAGTACAAATAACAATAGACTTTTCTTTGTAGTTTGCAGTTTGCAAATTTAATAATAGCAAATATTACTGCTAGACTATAAAAGTGAACGATTCGCAAAAATTGCGCCTCACAAATAAAACCTGCTATACGGTATACTGTAGTTCTGCCCTTCAGTTGTTTAACTTTAAGAACCATGGCCATGGCTTTAGTACATCTTGCACTGGATAGCAGCATTCTCACATTAAACACTAGTTACATCTAGTAGGTCTAATTTGGTTTCATCCACTACCGATATAACAGAGGACCAAAATGTTAAAAATGCTAGTTAAAGGCTAAATTTGAGGGGTAAAGCATCAAGTAAAATATATAACCAGCAAATTGTGCAAACACTTGTCTCATGATATAAAGGATAGACCTTCATAACCTTCATACGTACGCACCTCTATGAACATTCTTGCTGCTTGTTCCATGTCTTTGGGTGCCGAAATGTACAGTTTCATACACAGCGACCAGTTTACATGCATCTCTGGACTCCAAGTTGGTATTTCTAAATACAAAGCATTTTATGAAATATGTTAACCAATCAATAGATACTTCATAGTAGATATTGTTACCATTTAGTATTAACTAGCAATTCCTTGTTTTCTGTGTACCACTAACACACGTATGTGGCAGATGCATACAAACATACATACAACGCACAGAGTTTATTATGTAATTATGATTACACTGATATTATACTAGTAATTCAGTATATCATGATCAGTAATGATAAATGCTTTAGCTAAAAATAAAATCAATTTGATGATATTATAAAAAGATTGACAGATTTTCATCTGATGATCTGCAGAAACAAACCATTAAAATAAATCAATTCCATCAAATATCTATTAAAATTTTATCTTTAGAATTGGTAACTACTAACACATTTATACCCATGAAGGATTTAAGTAAAGAAAATAAAGTATAGGCAGGTCATTTCAAACTCATGCATCAGCTTCTGATCACTTGGCTACTAATGTGGCTTCTAGGGTATACTAAATCAAACAATGATCCTGTTGATTGACTCACTGCTCCTACTTTTGAGGCAAAGCTGTCGAGTCTCACGCATTACACATGAGGTGTACACAATTGATGATAGTGTCACGCCTTACCTCACAATTCATGCATTATTTTTACAGAATCTTACGCATGGCTTTCTGGTCCTGAACTACAATATACGTAGCTGGCTAAACATTTTTATTTAATCACATATGCCAAATTTTACTACGTATCATGTGATATATCATTTGCACTACTTGTTAATTTTATACTATAATTATAATAAGCTCTGTAGCTAATAATAGTTCATTATGAGGTCTTGTTTATTCAAACTTGACCAAGTTAGCTACCACTACAAGCTAACTAGCGGGCTGATTTGAACCCTGTCAGCATGTCTCATGCCAAACACACTATCTCACTCATTTTGAACCCACTCTATAAGGTTGAGAGCTCTGAATAAGGGTCAGGTAGAATAATAATACTGTGTACGTAGCTATACATTATATAAATCCATTCAAGTCGGCAACAAAACAACCTGAACTAAACATCCATGGACAAGCAACACTGCCTATTTTTGCTGCACTTTTTACTGTGGCTAGTGCTCTCAGAATGATTGGAGAAACTTGCCCGGTTGCATTATAGACATACGTACCAGTTGTCTCTTCTTTAAACAGATTCACTATATCTTCTACTCCCTCCCATTCACTGAATGCTTGAGCCATATCAGCAGCATTTAACGTAGTTTCGCTTCTACTCGTAGTCGTCCAGGTACCAGCATCTCTTTCGACTCCTGCTGCTTCCGTAACCACCCCACCTGCAGCTCCTAAGAAGGGAAGATCTTCCTCACTGACGCGCACTCTTAACTCCAGCTCCTGTTTCATCATCCGCAACTGTTGGATTTCTTTCTCCTTTTCTTCCCTGAAGCGTTTCATTACAGCTTTTGAGCTTTCAAGCTCTTCTTTAAGACGTGACACCTCCTCCAAAGCTTTTGTCAACGCTTCCTCCTTTCTATCTTTCTCATTCTTTAGTTTCTGACAAATCTTCTCCTGAATTTTTAACTGTTCTCGTAGCCTACTGTTCTCCTCCTTCAGCGATTCCATCGATCTGTTTATATTCTAATTAATTAGTGCATTTTGGTTTCAAGTCAGGTGTTTTAAAGAAGCCATACTGTAAACCACACATAATACCACGCGAGACCACATAACCACTCTAGCAGTGGCCTAGGTTATGATGATGGACTTTCAATCAGGAGGTGCACGTCGCAGGTTCGATGCTCACCACTGCTGTTGTTCCCTTGGGCAAGGACTTTACTCCCATTGCTCCCGTCCGAGGTCCCGTCTACTGTGCAGACGGTTATACAACAGTTCTGTTGTGCAGACTACATGTTGATTGCACCAGGGCAATGCTGAAAAGCAGTATTTCCGAGCCTTTAACGAAAAAAAACCAGCCGTGTGTAAACTAAGCGGCCGGTAAGATATACGTAGCTAGCAATCTGGCCTGTAGTAGATATAGATTCATGGGATTTTCAAATATAGAGCAGGCCTGCTATATCCTCCATTTAGGTGGTTCTCGGTTTTGTATACCATGCATTTACGGGAGTTTCCGGAGTTTGATACAGGTTTTATCGGCTTTTATGAAGTATATCAGTGTTCCCCCTTTTTGAGCCTTTCTTTGTGTCATCTCCATTTACCTGTTAGTTAAAGAGATATCAGTATCGATGAGCAAGTCATCAGTACCGATGGAACCTCGGATCGAGCATCGGATACAACAAACGACCACGCCCAACTATCATGGCGGATATGAATACAACTTTCTAGATCCACCGCACGCTCGTTATATTTGCACAGTATGTCAACTGCCTAGTAGAGATCCGTACATGACCGGTAACTGTTGTCGTGGACAAATTCTCTGTAAGATTTGTCTTGACCGCTCTTGCCCGCCAACTGGATCTACTTACCCCATAGCCAGTAAGTGTCCAATTTGTCATAAAGACGGATTTGTTTCATATCCAAACTGGCATCTTGATCGAGAGATCAAAAGCCTTTTTGTTTACTGTACTAACAAGGAGAAAGGTTGTGAATGGTGCGGGGAAGTGTATGATATTAACAATCACCTTGGTAACTCAGATGGTTGTCAGTTTGAGGAAGTGAACTGCTCCAATGAGTGTGGGAAGATCATGCAACGACACTGGATGTCCAGTCACGTTGAGAAGGAGTGTCTAAATCGTAAGTCTGAATGCCAACTCTGCCATGTCACTGGAGAGTATGAATTTATTGAAGGCAAACACAAGAAAAAATGCCCTAAACTTCCTGTACCCTGTCCGAATAAATGCAATATTGGGGATATTCCTCGTGAAGGTATAGAAGCACACAGAAAGGAGTGCCCCCTTGAGATTAACCAATGTGAATACTATGATGTGGGATGCAAGGTTATGGTGGTTCGTAAAGATGAGGATAAGCATAAGGAGGAAAAAATGGAAGAACATTTGATGATGACTAAGCTTGAACTGAGCTGTACTAAAGCTCAACTTTCTAATGCATTACAGCGTATCAATAATTTAGAAGTCTTGATGCACCTGGTAACAGATAAAGCAGTCGCCAGACCAAGCAGCAGTGCTGCTGCAATTAATTCTTCAGTAAATTGGTATGATAAATTAACTGCAATGGCAAATATGTTTAAAACAGGATTTCAGATATGCCCAGTAGTATTTAAGCTTTCAGAAATCAATAAGAAGGAAAAAAGTAGAAACGTAGCAAACAATTTTTGGTACAGTGACTCTTTCTATACACATGACAGGGGGTACAAATTATGCTTACGCATTGAAGCTAACGGTTATAAAGAAGGTAAAGATACTTACCTATCACTTTGGGTACACCTCATGCAAGGTACATATGACGATGAGCTAACATGGCCACTTAGAGGAATGTTTAGAATAATGCTACTGAACCAGATTAGCGATAGTGAACATTATTCTGAAGTGGTAGTCTACAATGAAAATACCCCAGATGGTAATGCCAACAGAGTATTAGAAAGTGAAAAATCGGTAGCTGAAAAAAAAAGCTGGGGAATGCAAAAATTTATCTCTTACAAAGACATGCATCGAGTTTTCAGTACATGTCGGTTTTTGAAAGATGATTGTGTTTTCTTCCAAGTTGACTTTTACAATACTACTACTCTATAACTATTTAATAGGTGTTAGCTATTGCAAGTGTGTGCTGTGTAGGGCTTACTGTGTTATTATTTTAGCATTTTAACTGTTTGATGGCTAGCTAAGTAGCTAGTGTAGTTACTCATGATGCATCATAGCTGTACTTCAAGAGGGGCTATAACAGCTATAAAACTGGTGATCTGGTTTATTCAATGTAGCTATATATACATATAGCTATAGCTACGTACATGTATACCATGCCTGCACTTACGTACGAGATAATTGGCCTATTATCCTTTTATTATGCTCAGTATTATGTTCATGTCTGTCCCTTATTAGAAATGTTAGGCTGTTTTATTGGAGTGTAATCACTTCTACACATGTACAGTATACCAGGTAAGGTGACTGTTCTATTAGAGTAATTTTCCATGTTATGCTTGTATTATGTGCTTAAAATTATGCTGGCATGCATAATCGGCTGGTGCCCATATATGCTGAACAGATCATGAGCTAGACATATGGTCCAAAGCTATTTAGCTATCTATGTGGGCGGTCCATACGCATACAAGAATACCCGGCATAAGGTCAGAGCAGCTGGTTAACTATAGTATATAACAAGTAAAATATAACTATAGCTAGCTATATATATATACTTAGCTCTACTTGTAGCTGGTTTAGTTATAAAAATTTGGAGTGTGACGGTGTCTTTCCAGCATCCAAAACATGGGCAGAGATCAGCAATATCAGTAACATAGTCAAATAAGGATTCATCTATATGTGTCTTTAGGAACATAAACAACACAAAGGACAATATGATTTGCTCCACAAATGTAGCTGAACTGGAAGATGTCAACAGTTTACAAGGAACCATGCAGACAAGGATTACTGATTATTGTTTTTTAACAGCCAGAAACACTCCACCACCATTAACAATGATTAGATTAGATTATTATTGATTTAATGGGTTGCACAAAGGACCAATGCCTGCACTATAGCTGGGTGCTCCCCAAAAAAACAAAAAAAAACATAACTACACTACAAAATTGCCGCTTACAAACACACACACACACACAACTAAACTCTACAAACACAAACGGGAATGGGAATGATGAAACTCATATATAGCCATTGACTTACGATTGAATGAAGAAAAAATCCCACACTAGCGGTGACTGGAACCCCAGGTATCACACAACCGATCTAGGTGAGAACCAAGGGAGCCACACAGCTGGGATCCAGAATGTTTTCAATGTATATTTATAAAAGGGGTTTATCTACACCATCCCACCAGGGACCTGTAAGGCTATAGTCTATAAGCCTGTGGACAGGGAGTCAGAACTATTAACTTAACCCCGGGGGTCCGAAACTCTGTAGAAATCTCGTACAGGCTCCTAGAAATCTTGAAATCTGAAAAATTGGCAGATTCTCCTGATATTAATGTTACGCAATGTAATTTAGAAATGTAATCAAAATTTTAAAATATAAGTTCAATCCTTTTGCTGAAATCTTGCCCAAAATTTTTGAAATCTTGCCCACTCAAATCTTTAACCCGGCGATTGAATGAACCAGACCAGCGGTGACACTTAATCCTTAACGTCTTACCCTGGCGATTCGAACTAAGAATGTCTGAGTTTAAACAATAAATCAATCAATCAATCAATCTGTTTAAAAATCCCCTGGCTGGCTGCACACGTGCCGAATTAAATAGACTGGCTCGAATATTTTCGGCAGTTCAGTTTATTTCCGGGATCTAAATATGGCTATGTAAAACCAGTATGGATACCCAGCCTTCACAGCCACTCGTTCACAGCCCACCGGATATCGTTCGTATCACTAACTGCGGAGTTCATTTCAGTCCGAGTTTCAGTCGCAATATGGCGCAGATAGCCACACCCAAAAATTATGGCGGATATGACTACAGCTTTCTAGATCCACCGCACGGTCGTTACATTTGTAAGGTATGTCAGTTGCCTAGTAGAGATCCGTACATGACTGGCAGTTGTTGCCGTGGGCAAATCCTCTGTAAGATTTGTCTCGATCAGACCTTACGGTACTATGCTACTCCAAATTACTGCCCACTTTGTCGCAAAGAAGGATTTGTTTCATATCCAAACTGGCAGCTTGATCGAGAGATCAAAAGTCTTTATATTTACTGTACTAATAAGGAGAAAGGTTGTGAATGGTGCGGGGAACTGTGTGATATTAACAATCACCTTGGCAACTTAGATGGTTGTCAGTATGAGGAAGTGAAATGCTCCAATGAGTGTGGGAAGATCATGCAACGACAGCACGTGGCTAAGCATGTAGAGAATGAGTGTTCAAATCGTAAGTCTGAATGTCCGCATTGTCAAGTTACTGGAGAATATCAATTTATTGAGGGCCAGCACAAGAAAGTATGTCCAAAACTTCTTGTTCCCTGTCCAAATAACTGTGATATTGGGCTTATGCTTCGTGAAGATTTGGAAGCTCATAGAAAAGAGTGCACTCTTGAGATAGCTCAATGTGACTATCATGACGTGGGATGCAAGGATATGGTGAGTTGCAAAAATCAGAAGAAACATATTGAGGAGAAAAGGGAAGAGCATTTAATGATGACTAAGCTTGACCTGACTAATACTAGAGCTCAACTCGCTGATGCATTAAAGCGCATTGATACTTTAGAATCGTTAATGCACCTGGCAACAGATAAAGCAGTCCCCAGACCAACCAGTAGTGCTACTGCAATAAGGTCGTCGCTCAACTGGAGTGATAAGTTAGCTGCAATGTCAAATATGTTTAAATCAGGATACCAGGTATGCCCAGTAATATTTAAGCTTTCAGAGTTCAACAGAAGGAAAAAAAACAAAGATCTATATAACTTTTGGTACAGCGAATCCTTCTATACACACAGTAAAGGTTACATGATATGCATACGCATTGATGTAAATGGTTGCGGACAAGGTAAAGGCACTCACCTATCAATATGTGTGAATCTTATGAAAGGTACAAATGATGATAATCTGATTTGGCCGCTTAGGGGAATATTCAGGATAATGCTACTGAACCAGATCAACGATAGTCAACACTATTCTCAGATAATAGTATATGATGAAATTACCCCAGACAGGAGTGCTAATAGAGTACTAGGCGGTGAAAGATCCAGAGCCGATAAGGGCTGGGGAATGCCGACATTTATTTCTAATAAAGACCTGTGCAAGGCTACAAAAACATGTCAGTTTTTGAAAGATGACTCCCTCTTTTTCCAAGTTGATTTTAAACTACACATTAGCACTTGCAACAAGATGTCTACATTTGGTCATTAGCAACTGTTTTATTAGCGTATAGCTACACATACAACATAGCTACATGCATGGAGTAATTGGAGTGCACTATAGACAGTAGGGATAAACATGTACACACGATTAGTGATTTTATTTACGTAGTTATATATGTAGCTAGATCAGTATTGTTATTATAATTATATTATACGTATATGCAACAGTTGAAGCATTAGCAAGTGCATGTGTATAGTTATATTCAGTGTATAGTGCCTATACAGTAGGAGGTGCAAAATTTCACTGATCTCAAGAGTTAGGGATCTAATGGTGAAATATTTAAAACAAGTAATGCCTGGTTTGTGATTACATGGGACATATTGACTAGCTAATTCAGTATAGTAAAGCAGTAGTGGCTGCAGACAACAAGAAGGTGTTAGCTAGTGGTAATTCATCTGGCAAAGAAGTAAAGAAATTTCACACGCAGCACCACCACATTAATTTGGGGTGGGATGACATACCGTAAATGATAAAACTTATGTGGGAGAAAACTATTGTGATTTTCCAGGAATTTTCAACAAACCACGAAACTTTTCCCTACTAATTTCAATGCTCGCATTTCAATATGCAAAATTCAAGCTACTTTTAAATAAGAACAAAACCATGAAAGTTTTCCCTACATTATGAGTAAACCCACGAAAGTTTTCTCCCACATAAGTTTTATTGTTTACAGTATGGGATTATGAGGATGAGTGTTCATCATAATCATGATGGTGATCTCTCCTCCAGATCTATACAATCATGGTTGCTTGTAATAGCTACTATGAAGAATTTTGCCTTAGTTGCACACTCAGTTCCTTGCTCAAATGTGTTCCAACAACTCTCCAGGGAAAACATCTTGTACAAACTTGCACTGAAAAGTCTTGCAAAGGGCATTTATCAGTGTGCACACTGAATTCCTGTAACTTCTTGCGAGATGTGCAATCACCTTGCATGATTTATGTATGTTCCTTGTAAGAAAAGGAACATTTTACATCACGTGCAAATTGGGTAGTAACGCACTAGCCATAGGTATCGAGGCATCTCTGGATTGTAGTTCTCAGAATCGTGACCCTCAAAGTCTGATACCTAATAGTGAATTAATGATTACTCGAAAGAATATGATTTTTTACTCATTTGTCCATGATTGATCATGATGCCTCGGTCCATCACTCACTAAACCTACGACGGTATTTCAAACATCGGTACCAAATTTCAAATTTCTGGTCAAATTTCTAGTCAAATTTCAAATTTCCACTCAAATTTCATAATTTGTATATAGCCAAATTTCCGGCAGACTTCTGTTCAAACTTAAAATTTATAATCAAATTTCACTGATTTTACCAACTTTTGAAATGCTTTTCCTTATGCTGGTCATTTATTTTAGCATGCAAATAGATCACATACTTAGTGTCGCATAGTGAGACCGCATATTTTCATAAACGAGCTGCTTGCAGACCTTGTATTTCGGTGAATAAGCCGCACGCGCTGTAATTTCAGAACGAATCTCGTTATGTGCAGACTTCAACATGCACGTGCGCCGGCTACGTCATAATAACTTGTACTCATTTTCGTTCCTTTTTCGTTTCTTCTCGCTTCTGTGGCCGAGTCTGTGGCAGTCTGTGATGAAGCGCCTATAGGGTAAGTTTTCTTACATGTCATTACTATTAAAGTGTTTGGTTGGTGGTGCATATAAAACGGTGGGTGGCTTAGTCTCGCGTGGCCAGACCGCTTTTTTCCGTTTTTATTCGCCACCACAAATAAAAACGGAAAAAAGCGGTCTGGCCACGCGAGACTATGGGTGGCTGTCCTGTGTCACGAACTTGCTCGCGAACTTGTGATTGTGCATGGGTGTCATGTGTATTGTTTATCCACCAAGAGTAATAAAGTAAATTAAGATGTTGGACTACTTATATTGGTGTGATGTTTGTGCATGGTACAAAGCAGCACAATCCTTATGGGCTAGTGGCTGTGAAGTGTATTGTGCATGCTCTCAGGTGGTAAGTGAACAATCTGGCAAGCTTATAAGGGTCAATTAGTTTATTGCCATAAAATTTTATGTTATGTGCATGCGAGTATGCATGAGAGAAAGTGAAACGGTCTATGCATGTTTGTGCATGTGTGTATACGTATGACGTGTGTACAAGCAAGTGCACATAAATACCAAATATAGCCGACTAATTATTAGTTTTTCATCCTCCTATCCTCAAAAATTTGATGCGGGCCGGCAGATATGCTGTCCAGTGGAATAACAGGCATACAAACCAGCAAGCTTATAGAAGACAACGGAAATGAGCAACCATACCAAGCTGTTAGTACATGTCCTTGACATTTAATTTGTACTACTACGAATGCCATCTTTATTGCATACATATACTGATACTGATTGATGTTCTCCAAACAATCAGTTACTTTTGAAGATTTGTGTTTGACAACAGAAAGTTAAGGATTTATAATTTTACAGGGCTAGATCCAGGAATGAAAAAATGATAGTCAAGCTAGCCACCCATGTAATTTTACCAGAAGGATAGTGATCAAGTCATCATACAACATCCTTGAGGTAGTCTTCAAAAATAATGAAAAATCTCCATGGACCATTGAACGATGATTTTAAATTGTAGCCATTCATCTATGCGAGAAAGTCATCTATTATAAGATTATTATTTTTAAGTGTTGTTAATTTCACATGTTGTATTAATGATGTATATACAAGTGATATTGATCATAACACGTATCGTATGTATGAAGCAACACATTCAAAACCAGTGGCATATCTACAGCAGGGCATAAGCCCTGCCAAATATTTGCTGTGCCCTGCCACTAAGAGAGCTGAGCCTATACAAATAAATGGGTCCATTATAAGTAGGCCCAGGTTGTACCCTGCCAGCTGCTTGTTAGATTCTGTTGAGTCTAGCTACGCCTTCAAAATATTAAATAATACATTACACATACATGCCACAGTAGCCGTGCATGCCCACACTCGATTTAATCCCACAATTCGGTCAAGTCAAGATTGCTCTAATTTATCACTTATTCGCATTAATTTGTTGGGTTATTTGCGTAATGATGGCAGATAAACATTGTATTGTTGAGCCAGAACCAAAGAAGCTTGGAGCTCGGCTAGGAGAAAGCGACAGTGACGGTGTGATTTTAAGCGACACGGAGTGGTGCTCGAAAACATTTGGTGAACTTCTCGATGACTCAAGCACACACGATGTAACATTCAAGACATCTGATGGCGGTAGTGTGAGTGGTCACAGGGCAATAGTAGCAGCTGGTTCACCAGTGTTCCATGCCATGTTGTATGGTAACATGAAAGAGAGCAATGAGAAGGAGATTGAACTACCATCTGTAGATACTGGCACATTTTCTGATCTTCTTAGGTTCCTTTACACTGGAAGAATAAAAGTTAACCCAGAGTGTTTTGAAAACACTTTAGATGCTGCTCGTTTTTTCAACATTTCTTCAGTTGAAGCCAAAGTTGCTGACTTTATTGCTAAATCATTAGACAATAAGAAATTTTACTCCATTATCAACATTGCTGTCAATAAGAAATTTGATCATTTATTGGAGCATTGCTTAACTTTCATGCATGCCAATGCAAATGAGCTTGTCCATTCATCAAATTTCAGTAGCCTGCCTCCTGACGTTGTGCTTAAAGTCTGTCAAAGTTCTGATCTTGACATCAAAGAGATTGATCTATTTTTAGCACTGGTTGAATGGCACAGCCATAAAAAGTCTGAGGTGTCCGAAGATGTTATTGAGTCTATTTTTCAAGAGGTGCGATACCCACTGATATCAAGGGATGACTTGTATGATAAAGTACGTCCAACCAAAATGGCTGATAGCAATCTATATACTGCTGCATTAGAGTATCATCTTTTTCCAAAGAAATATGATGGTCCCCTTACTCAGATAACTAGCAGGCTAGGCGTAGTACAGAAAGTTGCTTTCACAAATCTGACCCCAAACACAGTTACCATGTCTGAATTGCCCAGTGGGACAGTTTTTACTAAGGTTGGTAAATCTGCTTGGAACGGTATGTGTGTAGCTGAGGTACACCCAACAAACCAATATCCAGTGCATTTTAAATTTTGTTTAGAGTTCTGTTCATCATACAATGGTATTCGCCTGGCGGTACAATCATGTCCCCTTAAGAACATTGTTATCAGTTCTCCAGTTGATGTAACCGTTGATGGTTTGGCTGTTAACCAAGAGGCTGATGGTTACATTGCTATTGATGGTAATCTCATAACCACTACCATTGGAGAAAGGGTAATGAAAACTACAAAGCAAGACGCCGTTTATTTGTGTCTTTACATGTTTCACACTAGCAGCTCAATTAAGATTTCAATTTTAGGTAACTAGCTAGTTGAAAACTGTGTAGTTAGCTAGAGCTACGTACCATCATGACCACCTATATATTTTGTATATGTATATTATATTGAGTATGCATGCTACATAATTTGCCAAAAGTAATTACGTTACGTGCGCTTAATTTAAATGACGCTTATTAATATTATTGGGTCACATGACATTTACCAAAGACCACTTCGTGCTACCATAGATAATATACCCTCCGGACATGGTGCTACAGGATTTGTTGTGAAATCCACTGCAAGTAAGAGCATAAATGTGGATGTATTGTAGTGTAGCGAAATGGTCAGTATCGTATTATCCCCGGTATTATCTGTGTCGATATACGATAGCAATTCCATGCATGCGGTAGGCCGTTCGCCATTCATTTAATGTTGCCGTTGCTCCTATTGCAGTGAATAATTAATCCCTTAATCCATCAGATCATCTGTGATAGAATTTTCGTAGTGCATGAAATAATTAAAGTCATGCAAGTTGTATGCTGTCAGCCGTCATAAACAAAATTGGACAGATTATATTGGTGGGACAATGTACTGATTATATAACTGATATGTTATAGGATAGTCAGTGATTGTTGTGATCTGTGTAACATATGGCTGTGTCAGTGTAGCTAAAAAGGTTCAAACCTTTCTTATTTTTGGCTGGAAAATTAACTGAGCTGGCTAGCTATCTATAACTACTGAAAACATATACACATGCATTGTAAGCGCTAATTTACCTACCCACTCTTACAGGTTTCCTTTTGTGTTTTACAGCTGTTAAGGGTAAGAGTAATTACGTAACTAGTTGACATGAAATAACAATTATTGACTAAATCTGAGGTCTGCTAAGTGCTCAAGGCAAAAGCAATACTTTTCATTCGTGTAATTTCAATTTATGGTAACAAGACGATACTATAGTTGGTTCGCGTTCACTGTGCGGTCGAGTCGGCTGAAAAGAAGCCATTTAAGATCAAAGCTTTTTGGACATATGTTTTATACGTCACAATTTTGTTTATGCATAATATGCGCGCGCTAACGTGATCGTTGCGTGATCAGTCGTCTTGGTGCTATGTAAAGATGGCGTCTTCACAAAGACCTGTGCGATGTTCGTTTGAGTGCAAACTTATCCGGAGCCAAGCTAAGTATATAATCATGAATCCGTGGGATTTTTTTGAACGAGAAGCCCTAAAAACTGGACGCGCTGTGAATTGTACTGGGAGAGTAGCCAAAGCCAGTGGTAAGTGATATAAACTGCTAAGCGATTTCGCCTGCTATATTTATAATATTTCTACAGGCATCTCGGAACGAATGGTCACTAAGATTCGCGCCGAGTATAAAGAAAAGGGTGTTTTTTCAACACCAAAAAAGAGGTATGCTCGCCTGCGTATTCGCAAGGATGCAGACCAATTTGACCGAGATGCCATACGACGAAAGATTCATTCGTTGTACAAGAATAAAGAGAATCTAACTTTGAAGAAGATACTGGTTTGTGACATCGCAATTTTGATGTGAAACATGCTTCTATCATTTATATAGAGTCACGTTCGAGAGGCTGGAATTTTTTCGGGTGGGAGGACTTCACTGAGAAGGCTTTTAATAATCATGGGGTTCAAATACACGACAATCAACAACAAAAGGTTAGTATTCCTTTCTGACTTGTAATACGTATGATTATGGATTGGATGATAGAGCATACTATGAACAGCCTCGGATTGTCCATCAGCGTCACACTTATTTGAGGAGGATGAGGCGCAACCAGACTGAGGGAAAACCAGTTGTGTATCTTGATGAAACCTGGGCTAATGCTCATGATGGAAAGAAGAAAGCCTGGGTAGAGAAAGACACAACTACTAAAGGGACAATAGGAGGAATAGAAGGGTACGTTTAATATGTGTATATTACTGAAGAAAGAAGAAAGACTTGTGGGATGTTGACTTGAAGAAAATGCACTGAAGAAAGACTTGTGGGATGTTATTAAGAAGTCAAAAACAACTCCTGTTTATGTGATTGACAAAATAGCTGAAGAAAAAGGTGTGGTTTCTAATAAACCTACATGCAGGTTGTACGCAATAATAATAGGTCACGAGGTGGTAAGACTGCCAGTAGCTCACTGTGAGCTAAACCCCATTGAGATGGCATGGAGTCAGGTGAAAGGCCATGTTAAAGAGAACAACAGAAAGTATAAGGTGATGTAGAAAAATTGCAATTATTCCATCTGGTGTTTATGCAGATTCACACTGACTGAAGTTGAAGAGCTGGTTTATGAAGGATTTGAAAAGGTAACACCAGAAAGATGGCAGTCCTTGATAACGCATGTCGAGAAAGTTGAAAACCACTATTGGGAAGCTGATGGACTTAATGAAGAACTTTTGGAACGGTTTATAATTACCAACAGTAGTGATAGTGAGAGCAGTGATGATGAGGGCGTGAATGAGGGCTTCTCAGAGGGTGACTCGACCAGTTTTGGCTCGATGTCAGAATCAACCGATCCATCTGATGATGAAGTAGGAATAATACGTATACTGGAATTTTATATATTACATGTTCAGGAATGAAGGAATGGCATTCCCCTTAGCCATACATCTGAATTCATCTAATCAAATGAAGTATGATTTGTATGTTATTATATTAATTGTATACGTGCATATCTACAGTCGGTAAAGGCTAAGGATAAGCAGACCCACACAATGGAGGATGGACAGCACTGTGTAGGAAGGAACAACAAGGGACAGCACTATATAGGAAAGAGCGAAGGAGCTAAGAAAGATGAACATCACAAAGGGTCTGAATTACAGCCGCATCATTGGTCAGGTAAGTGTTTGTGTATTTATGTGTTTTCTATTATATTACAGGTTTATCTCTACATACATACACCCTTTATTATTTTGTAAATGAGCTGTTATGAGTCAAGGTTTTTTCCTCTGAAGAGGTTTTTCCTTGGAGATGGGTGGGCCACCCATCTTCTAAATACACCTTTAAATGGCCCCAGCTCAGCTTTTATGTTTTTGTGTTACTGTAATTTTCATGCAAGAAGTTGTGTTATGAGTGTGGCATGCTTGCGCGCGGCACTTGTCTGGCTTTACTACAAATACGTCACGAACATATGTCAGCTCGGTAACTTCAAAGGATTGTACTTAAACGGCTTCTCCATAGGAAATGTATGGGAAAACTTAAAAGCCCCATAACTTCCAGGCGCTGGCTCCAGCTGAAGCGCTTCTTTTATAATCGTCTCCGGCATTTGACAGGCTTCACGATTATCTAAAAAAAATTATTCTAGCTCGTTCCTACCGGAAGTTATTAAAGAATTACGGACCGCACAGTGAATGCGAACCAACTATAACTTTTGATTATCAAGAGTCCAATGAAGTCCAATGACTACACTAAATTTTTAGCAAATTTTATGATTGTAGTATTTGTACATTGATACTCTGTAATAATGCAGTCATTGATCATTGATCATAGTCATTGATCACTGATCATTGGTGACTGGACTATTAAAGAGTATTGATCAAATGTTTATACTTAGCATTAACGATTTTGCAGCAACTTGCTAAAATCATTGCATCATTATAATATATTACTCAACATAAAGTATATGCTGTTTATATATTACTCAATATAAGGTATATGCTGTTTAGAAAGAGTACTGCTGCGGACATTGAGACTATGGTTATTCTATGCAGTAAAGCACTACTTTTGCAGTCCTCAAACTGTTTATTCAATTGCACTCACCACTCACCTTAGTACATAGTTAACGCTGAGTGCATGATTTTGTGATATTGATGGATCATGATTCTTAGTATCAACAAGCAAAAGTATCGGTGAGAAAGATGAATAGTGCAGCTACCACAATATGGAAATTTTATAACACTACTAGAATAATCATGATTACACACTAATACATATCAGCGCCAAAGGCTTTTGACCTGGTTGTCCTGCTGACCCATTACACTTAGACCTGCTAAGCTGTATATGGGACCTGGACAGTTCAAAATTTTATCCCTTCAGAACAATGTGGTTAAGGCTAACTGGTATGTAATTATTGGGGCGAGCCTTAGCAAGCCCCACCATATGGGATCAACAGTAAAATCTGTCTTTTTACTTGCTTGATACATCAAAATCCCTTAAAGCCATTAAGTGTAAACTAACATTACATCAAACAGGTGAAGTGCTAACCAGCATTACATAAAACACATGCATGTATATACCATTCAAGTGCTAACCATAATATTATTAACCACAATGTGTGAATAAAACTTTCTAATCAAAGCTATTTGTAAGCAATGGTAAAGCTGATCATTTGATGTTAAGATTGCATATAGCACTGAATGGCTAGATAGATGCATTGAAGTATCAGCTGCCTTGCCACCCTATAGCCAGCTACATAATTTTCTACAATATAAAAAGATAGATGTTACTCCGGGCACAGCCGCCGGAGCAACCCGACTATTAGATGTTGTTTATAAGAACAAATCTTCCTTTACACTTTGTCAAAAGCCTTTACACTTTGTCAAAAGCCTTTACACTTTGTCTATTCATTTTTCTTGCCAATACCTCCCGTGACTTGCTTATTATGCATGCTAGTGATTACTTTTGTGATGAATTAATATTATTAACTACATAATTATGTTATTTCAATCCATACTGTTAATATCCCAGTTTTCATGAAATACATATCGGTACAAATTTTTTAAGACCATCATGTAGATATAGCTGCACTGTTGCTTGTACACTGAGACTGAACTGTACATGTTTTGTTCTCTGTGCTTATCAAGACTCGCGATAGTGAGTCGCGAGGCCAAGAAGAAGCGCAGCAACACGACCACTGAGTGAGTTATTTACACGTAGCACCGCCCTCAAACTCGCAAACGCTCTAGCTAAGCCGCCATTAAAGCTATCGCTTAGTTATTACCGACCCATAACATTCTTACTATATAGAATCAACAAACTGAGAATGGAGGAAATAGGCACCACCATTCCTAAGTACCAGCCATTGCGAGTTTTATGGTGCCCGTTGTGCGATACGCACGATGAACCATCCTTTCCCACCCAATTCGCCCGTTTACTAGACAATTAGTACCTTCATTGTTTGAAGAATCAATATCCCGAAGTTGATAGACATCCATTCAGCCATTCTTCTGATACAGCCTTATAAATGCCTTCCTGTCACCACAAAAAAATTTACGCGGTAGTCGTTTTTTTTCTTCTTTGTTTCTTTGTTTGTTTGTTTCTTTTATTTTCATCGTACACTTTTTTCGGGGGCTTGCGGGAGTTTTCGTGAACCCCAGAAGTTTTTTTCAAACTCTCTTTTTATACATTCACTTGTTTGTCTAATAACTCACTCATTTCTTCATGGATTTCAGCCAAATTTGTATCAGCACTTCTCCTATGTATGCTCTACCTGTCATACTATTATTAGTCTGAAGTAAACACTTGAATGTATTTGAGGAGGGCTATTACACTGCAGGTTGATAGTTGTCATAACTTGGACCCCCTTTGAATGATTTGCATAAACTTTCAGATATACAATCTATATTGATATATGACTCTGTAGTGAAAGTTAAAAAAAAATCTCAGGCTTGAGTTTTTCAAAATTAAGCTTTAAAGTTTAATTTGCAATATTGTGTGCTAGGTAAGTACAAGTTATGCCCATGCAGTATTTTGCTAGCAATAACATGTGTTTATACTTCCAAAAAAGTAGTGATATGCTAAACAAAAACACCCTGGGTGTAAAAAAAGTGTGAGGCCAATCAGAAGCAGCATTGCAAATAGGTATGTGCGACCAAAAACTTTGATATCAGTTAAGGCCAAGAAGTTACTTATCAAAAATCTTTTTAACTACTTGAATGACATACAATAGTTTATAGCATATTTTCACAACTATGATTGGCTTTGTCACTTGGCCACCTTTTTCACACCATCATTATTAATAAAGGTGGCCAAGTGACAAAATCAATCATAGTTGTGAAAATATGCTATAAACTATTGTATGTCATTCAAGTAGTTAAAAAGATTTTTGATAAGTAACTTCTTGGCCTCAACTGATATCAAAGTTTTTGGTCGCACATACCTATTTGCAATGCTGCTTCTGATTGGCCTTGCACTTTTTTTACACCCAGGGTGTTTTTGTTTAGCATAATTATTACAATGTCAAATTGCATGTGAAGGTCATCAGTGGTAGCTAAGTGTATACATGCATCTATCAAAGCACCAGGCTCGCCCCTCAATGCCATGCATTTCACCTAGTTTTTTTGAACAATACTCTGTAATGCGTAGAGTAATCACTATTATCATCATGACTGCTAAATTAGACCCATGTCATCTCTGGAAGCTTTTTTGGTTTATCCATATACCTCTATATGTACGGGGTAATAGTGACCCAATTTGATAGTGACCCAATTTGATAGTGTTGTGAACCGAAACTGGTTAACCAAATAGTTAACCGGTTGTTTATATAATTCCAGTTAGCTGGTTTTAAATTTAGATAACTGATGAGCTGCATTCTAATTCATATACAATAGCTATTATCTACCACTGCATTGTGCAGTAGTCAAATTGTATCAAAACACTTACGTAGCTATTTTATGAAGTTTCTAAGCTAATAGGCAAGTTAAGTACGCAACTAATGTCTGTGATGCCAGAGTGAAGAACTGAAGATTCGAGTAATTTTCAGGAACTTTATTGTTATTTCTATTAACTGGTTAACTTGTATTTGGTAGTTGTGCTATGATCACGCGAGTGCTCATTTCGCGAGTATTGATGCCCTCCTCTGTGAGTTTCAGAGCCACAGCCAGGACAGGTTGCTGGTGAAGTGTGATGGACAGGTTGGTGTGGTCGACGAAGAGCTGCGACAACTTCCAACTCTGATGTAGCCATGTCCAAGCGGTTCTTCTTTGCTGCTTCCTTGCTGCGACATTTGGTGATGGTAGTGGCTAATGTCAGATTGTTCTCCTGCAGCAGCTCTTCCACTGTGTCTCCATCTCTAATGCCTTTGATGATTTGGTCTCGAATGCTTCTTTCTGTGTAGTTGTCAGAGCAAAACTTGCAAGTTTTCGCGAGTTCTCTTAGCGATATGAGGGAATCGTCGAAACTTTCCCCGGGTTGTTGCACGCGACAATGAAAATTTCGATGCTCTACGGTTTCATTCAAATGGCCATCGATGAACCTCTGTAGTGCTTGAATGACTATGACGACATCTATCTTCTCATCATTGGTAAGGCCTAGGTGTTGAGCTATCGACAGTGTTTCTCTAGAAAAACACAAAGTGAGCGCTTCCACTTGCTTCTCTGGTGAGTCCCGAGAGATTACAGTAGGAGTCCCCGTGATTGTATTCTCCACGCGGTGAAGTCTACCTTTATCCACTTGCAAGTCTAGCTTCGGTAAGTCACTCAGTCGAAATGTATATGCTCGCTCGTCACCAGACATTATCCGTGTTGGTTCAATCTATACTAGTTGAGAAAAATGTCGGAACAATGTTACTCCTTAGCATATACAGTTACCTTCTTGGGTGCCTCTAACCGGCACCAGGGAACCAGGACTGGGGTTAGAACACAGTTATGCATGCAATTCCTCCAGATATCATGTTAGTTTCGTAGCTGCTCCCAGCGCCATGTGCTATGATCACGCAAGTGCTCATTAAAAGGGGGAATACAATCATACAGGTATCTACTATTCTAATACTATATACTACTGAGTTATTCAGTATTTCCTACAGTAGTTACCAGTTAGCTAACCACTTGGTTCACAGCCCTACAATTTGACCAGGATCATCCAGATAACCCAATCTGCTTTCAATCCTGATATACGTATGTTGTTACTGAGTCCAGATCAAAGGATCGCTAGTTATATCCCAATAGATTTCTTTGAAGTATGGCTTCACTGAGATAGAATTGGGTCTATCTTTAGTAGTGATGTGCGATACGCATCGATATTTTGAAATATCGATACTATTGCGCTGTATCGCGATACGATACTGCATTCTTAGTGTATCGATATTTTGCGCAAGCGCATCTAGTTAATTATAAATGGCGGACAGTTCTACAACACGAGTGTTTGTTAAGCGATATAAGACCCATCCTGGATCAAAAAGCAAGATATGGAAGTATTTTGGTTTCCTGGTCGATGATAGTGGTGCCACAAAGGTAACGCCAGAGGAAGCATTTTGCGAACTTTGTGATGAGCGCATAAAGCACTCTAGTAATACTACCAACCTACTTACACACTTAAAACGCCATCATTTCATTGAATATGATGAAGTAATTGCAGCAATAAGAAAACAGGAAGACGAATCGTCTGTAAAGGAAAGTTCAACGAGCCTGACGAAGACCAAACAGCAACGCCTTGACGATCTCATTTTGAAAAAGGAGGCATACAAGAAGAATAGCCTGAGATATCAGACGTGTCAAAATCACTTGTTTCTTTCATTTGTAACGATTTACAACCAATTAGTGTTGTTGACAGCCCAGCCTTTCGCCATCTGTTGTTTATACTAGACCCAAGATTTCAGCCCTATTCTCGCTCTCAGTTTAGCAGGGTGGTGATTCCTATGAAATATGATGAAGTCAAGCAAAGTATTAAAGAGAAGCTCGAAAAGGCTGAATTCATTTCGCTTACTACGGACATGTGGACCGGTTGTCATAATCATGGTTACATCTCCCTTTCTGCTCATTTTGTTGGCGATGATTGGAAAATGGATCATTACTGCTTACAAACATGTGAAGTTGTTTCTTCTCATACAGCACAAAACCTTGCTGGAGAAATAAGCTGCTCCCTTGATGAATGGGGTATTACTGATAAAGTTGTTATGGTGACCACAGATAATGGCCAAAATATAAAAAACGCAATTATTGAAGAGCTGCAATATTCACATTTATGTTGTGTTGGTCATACATTACAGCTTGGTATCGGTAAAGCCTTACAGCTTACAGCGGTCTCTCGTGTTTTGGGAAGAGTCAGAAAACTTGTGGAACATTTTCATAAGTCTACTTTGGCTACCAATTGTTTACGGGAGAAGCAGATTCGTTTAGAGCTGCCTCAGCGTGTGCTGGTAATGGAATGTAAAACCCGTTGGAGTTCAACATACCACATGATCCAACATGTTCAAGAACAACAAGCTGCTATCTGTGCAGTTCTTGCTGAAAACAGGGACAGAACAATTCATTCTTTGCTACCAGAAAATGAAGAATGGAGTACCATTGAGGATCTACTGAGTGTTTTGAAGCCATTTTGTGATGGCACAACAATAATGAGTGGCTCAAGATACCCAACATTTTCACTTCTGGCACCTCTATTGCACAAGTTACTTGAAGTTACTCTCAAAATTAAGGAAGATGACAGCGAGGTCTTAAAGAATGTCAAAAGTTCAATAGCAAATGATTTACAAAGTAGATATAATTCATACAGCACCAGGAAATGTTTGAGAATAGCAACATTTTTAGATTCACGATTTAAAGATCTCAGTCCGTTTATTCCAGCAGAAGAACATGAATGTGTATACGAAAACACAAAGACTGAACTATTGTCAATTGTTGGGCTTGATGATGATGATGAAATAGATGATCAGTCAGAAGAAGTAAATGAAACAAATGAACCAGAACCACCAAAGAAAAAGAAAAGCAAGCTATCAGATTTTTTTGCAGATGTCTATGAAGACAAATCAAAGAGAATATGTAGTAAACTAGAACGAGCAGTAGCAGAAGTCAACCGATATAAGAGTGAAGAGAGTATTGACATTGATGAAAAGCCACTCATGTGGTGGAAAATGCGAAAATGCCAATATCCCTTAATGTCAAACCTAGCAAAGCGATACTTTTGTATACCAGCTACAAGTGTGCGTTCAGAAGAAATCTTTTCAGTAGCTGGAAATGTTTTGAATGAAAAACGAAACAGATTACTTCCTGAAAATGTTGACAAACTTGTGTTTTTACATGAAAATTTAAATTCACAAGTTTAGCATATAAACAACTACGTACACGTGTGGTATGTGACTACATGTATGTATATAGCTATGTATGATTTCTCCTGAATCTCTTCTTTACTCTTTTGTAGTTTCTGCATCAGATCTCTCTAAGTCATGTACCCAATGATCAGTTCTTTAATATTATTATTGAATAACTTGAAAATATCGTGATGCAGTATCGTATCGTGATTACACAATACTGTGATACAGATACAGAGCTTCAGGTGTATCGCACATCACTAATCTTTAGTTCTTGTATTAGCTGACTTGACCAAGTGGATTCTGCTATAAATGATTATTTTGGCAATACAATATTTTATTATTTATTGCCATATCATACATGTATTTTTACATGGCTATACGTAATCCTCATATAGAAATTTCTAGGGTGGAGCAACCTTGCAGTACAGTTGTCATAACCTTGTAAACACAATGTACATATACTTCAGTGTATTACAGCTATAGCTACATTGGAAAGTAGTTTTATTTGGTTGTTTTTGTGACACTTAGCTAGTAGCTAGCTACGTAGCTAATCAAGTATATATGTGTGTCAATTTTGTTAGATTTCATATGGCCAAACAAAGCAAAGATATTGTTAGTGCTAGTAAGAAAATTAAAAGGGAAACAATACAGAATTCTAACTGGTGTACTTCTACATTTTCTACTCTACTGGATGACCCCAGCACCCACGATGTAACATTCAAGACATCTGATGGCGGTAGTGTGAGTTGTCACAGGGCAATAGTAGCAGCTGGTTCACCAGTGTTCCATGCCATGTTGTATGGTAACATGAAAGAGAGCAATGAGAAGGAGATTGAACTACCATCTGTAGATACTGAAACGTTCAAAGCTCTTTTGTCATTTATGTATACTGGAAAGATTGAAATAGATTCTGAAAATTGCTATAATATTTTGGAAGTTGCTCATTATTATAATGTCACTTTACTAGAAACAATATCTGTTGATTTTATTAGTTCTTTACTAACCACAGAAAACTGCTGTCAAATGGCCACTCTTGCCAAAGATAAAGGGCTTGATATGCTGCTTAAAAAATGTCTGAATTTTATTTTTGCCAATGCTTATAACGCTGTTCAACATACAAGCTTTAACAGTCTTCCAAGTGACCTAATTCTTATGATTTGCAAAAGTTCGGAGGTCTGTATTCAAGAAATAGATTTGTTTTTAGCAATTGTTAAGTGGTATGAACATCAAAGAATTGAAGTACCTAAAGAAGAGATCCAAAACATTGCAAACGAAATACGTTATCCTCTAATTTCTATTTCAGATTTAATTGACAAAGTACGTCCAGTAGAAATAGTTGATAAAGATCTATATATTTCAGCATTAGAATACCATCACATGCCCAAAAAATTCAGTGGGCCACAGTCTCAACTAGAAAGAAGAAAATGGCCAAAAAATAATCAATTTCAATTTATTACAATATCTGCAAATATGGCTACACATAATAATGATGATGGATCGGTCACTATCTCTAGGGTAAGTGGTAGCGGTTGGAATGGTATGTGTGCAGCTCGAGTACATCCTACAGTACAAAATCCCATCTACTTTAAAACTCGGCACATAGGAGATTCAAGTTGCATTTTCTCACTCGGGTCGTGTCCTTCTAATCATTTGTTACATTTCAATAGGTATAAGCCAAGTGGCATAGAGGTAGCTAATTTTACAGGAGAAATTAATTGTTTGATCTCTTCAGATGAAAACAACATTTATGCTACTATTGGCTCGTCGAAAAGTAGTGTTACAAAAGAACATAATGAATTTTATTTGTGTGTTTATTTGTATCATGCTGGAGACACTGTTACTATTGTATGAATGTATAAGATGACTTGTGAGGAACCGGCAGTATATGCTTGCTAACATTATAATTGTTATTGTAATATGATAATCATGTTGTTGTAATATGATAATCTGAAATACAAAATTAATATAATTAATGTAGCTACATATAAAAAATCCTAGCTACTTTTTGTGGTCTTAACTATATTAAGTGAACAAAATGATTCAAATTTGATTGTTTCAACCTGTAAAATTTTGTCTGCAGATCAAGACTGGCTATTATAATATAGCAAAATGCATTTTATTTATAAAATGACTGCTATATCTAGGCCGATAGCTTTGTGGTAAATATCATTCCTATTGGGACAAAGTTGTCAAGTTCAAATAGCCATAGCTATTGTAGTAAGTTACTAACACCTACATAGCTACAAATGTCCATATATCTCACAGCTGCATAACTAAAGAAACTTGCATAATTAATCACATACGTACGTAGCTAGCTATCATTGCTGAAGGTTAAAATTTCTGAAATACTTATAGCCACTGATCAATGCATGGCCATGCATGCATATACACATACATAGCTATTACATATGTTTATGAGTAGCTAGCGCTGCCAATTTCCAGTTCATCACCATATAAGGTTGTATTCTATAAAGTAGCTAGCTACAGATTAATTTGACCATTCATTTCTGTTAATCAGAACTTTAAACTGGTCAAGTTTTATTGACCTTAGTAGCTATATATAGTAGCTATTATGGTTTGTAGAGTAAGTATGAAGCTGACCATATATATAGCTATAGGTAATCCGTGTCAATCTAGCTATAAACTTTAAGAAGATCTTAAATATATATACATATAGTTTACACAAGATCGTAGTCTACATAACTTGTGTGTGGTTAGCTACAGTAGACTACATAAGCTGCTACTTCAAAATTAGCTGTTTATCTTGTTATTGTATAGATATAGCTACATAATATTTACAAGTTGCAATAAGATTACAATACAAGTTACGTATGTATGCTCAAGGTCTGGATGACGTGACAGCCTGAATATAAATAATAGTTATACGCATACACCAAGGAGTCTACGGAATTTATAAACCCGAAGGCCCGAGGCTGTAGCGCACGAGCGCAGCGAGGGCGCTACTAAGGGCCTGAGGGTTTATAAATTTCGTAGACTCTTTGGTGTATGCGTATAACTGTTTTAGACTCTATTTAATAAAAACATTCTTACGCAATGTACCTTTGCTTCCTTTGTCGACACGGCGATACTAGCCTTGAAAAGACGCTGAATTTCAAACGCCATAGCAACTACTTAAGCGCCTGCGCGTATTCCCAGTTAACGAGTTTACCTTTTCACCTCGTTCTTCTATGCAAGTTATGGCCGTGGCGAAGCGATATTGTTAGTGAATGTGACAAATTAATGAAGCACGCCATGTAATCTGTTGAAAAATAAGGTAATATTGTATTTCTCGCATTTATGTTTCTTTGTGCCCGAGAGCGAGGGACATAAGTAACGCGGGCAGGGATATATGAGATTTATATCCCTGTCCGCGTGTGCCAAATAGAGTCTAATTAGCTACTATTCAGCTATAATGATATGGTTAATTATTTGTTTACAGTTGTCTACAGCTGTTGGTGTGGTGTAACTGAAAGGATGCAGTCGAAGTTGGATTTGTATGATTTAATGAAAAACATGATATCATTTAGTCCATAATGCTATACATTAATGGTATAGAATATGTAAAACTTGCAGACATGATCCATTTAATGTAACCAATATAGTTGGGCATGGGGGATTTGCCTGATATGATATGCATGCCCAAAGCCCACAAACTATTATACATGTAGTATATATGGTTACTCTGGCTCAACTCTAGAACTAGAACATTGTAGCTACTCCTTAAAATTAAGCTATACATAGCTATGTAAGTTAAAACCTCAGAATGTTTCATCTCACTGTAGCCGGCTACATATACAGTTCAATACTCTCCACAAGAGTGTCATCAAAAACAAAATGGTTTCTGTGACAGATCCTTGCTTCAAGATATATAATTGTGCTTGGGTGATGCAAACTGTCGGAAGAACAAAGGCAGATCAGGGTTGGTACAGCAATTGTTGTTAACATGATGGCATCCCTCTCCATCACATCCAATGTGTAATATTCTTCATAAGTGTAATTTTCTATATCACCCGATTCGCAGTAGTGGTTATTGCCAACAAAGGCGGCTGGATCTGGTCCAGGTGTAGCAGCACAAGGACAGGATAATTAAAATCATCACTCAATCCTGTAACGTATGTCCAAACATGTTTGCGAGGATTACCGAGTGTTATTAACACACCATCTGCATATTGTGCATTGATCGATTTTGTTTCATGTCTTGTTGACCAAAAGGCAACAGGAGCTCCTTTCTGATATCCCTTTATGTCGTGATATATGACATATGACATAAAAATTTTAGATCATGGCATCCCTAGGTTGTACATTCCTAAACTGCTTCCCATGCCAACAAAAGAAACCAACTCTACTGCGAATTGGGTGATATAGGAAATTACACTAATGAAGAATGTTACACATTGGATGTATTGTGGGATGGAGAGGGATGCCATCATGTTAACAACAATTGCTGTACCAACCCTGATCTACCTTGGTTCTTCCGACAGTTTGCATCACCCAAGCACGATTATCTTGAAGCAAGGATCTGTCACAGAAACCATTTTGCTTTTGATGATACTCTTGTGGAGAGTACTGGACTGTATGTAGCTGGCTACAGTGAAATAAGAAACATGGATCATTTAAAAATTCTGAACTTTGAAATATAGTTATGTTATGTTATTGTAGCTTTACAGCTTACAGAATATGTACAAGTTGCAATAAGATTACAATAGCTACAAGTTACATATGCTGATCGCAAAGGTCTGGATGACGTGACAACCTGAATATAACTATCTACTTACCTATCATTAAGTACGGTAGTACTTAATAGTAGGGATCGCTATGAAAAACTATGGCTTCCAGAATTTTCACACTTTTAAAAACAACCTTATAACAGGCTTTAGCCTAAAAAACCTACCTGGATGCATTAGTACTGCTGTAATTAGGCTGTATCTTTGTTAAACGTAGCGAAAAGTCTAATATTTCGATCCACAGCGAATTTAAAAATTTCGAAATTTACCTGTATTTTGTCTGCCGGCCAGCCAGCCAGCCTGCCGTAAGACCCGGTTCCGCTGGGTGTATGGCTCCAGATTTTTCACACAACAAAGGTAATCACGTCGAATTTACGAAAATGTTATTTTGATTAAGGTTTGTCCACTGCGCCATAGCTTGTCCTTTGTTCTATATTCATCGATTGATCTTCCTCAACAGAAGGATGACGAAATATTACGAAGGTGTCAACATTCCACGCAAGGTGTTAAAATGTAACAATAAACATCTTGGATAGGCGCATGCTTATACTGATGCAATCCGTAACGCGTAATGGAAGAAGAATTCAGTCTTTCCCTATAGTTTCGTCTTCCATAGCCATGCAGACCAATTTATTTGCACGCAGCTGCTTTATCGATCTTCTGAATTGTAAGCGCCGAATGTTAATTATAACATTAAGCGCTTATAATTGGACACCTATTAACGACCTAGTAGCTGCGTATTAATAAAATGGTCTGGCTACGGGTAGAATATATTCCTTCCTTCATAGTACAAGTCGTTTTACCATATAGACACTTGGTATTGTAATGAAACGAGTCTGTTGTAAAGGTGGGCGTGGCACATACGTAGCGAGCCATTGTAAACTATGTAGATATCAGTTGCTAAGAAATAATTCCAGTCTTGAGTGCCTGTAACAGCTAGCTATAAAAAGTACTGAAACAAACTAGATTTTTTTAAAAATTTGAAATTTAAACTGAGGGGAGTAGGGATCGTATAAAAAGTAAGGAAACAAGTTGTTGATCACTCACCACCCAGCATATTGCATGTGTTTACTTATAAGTATACAATTGCAGCTGGGTAGGCATTCATACATGCACAAATGAAACACATTCTCTAGCACTTCTACAAGATTTAATCCCTACTTTGGCAGCCAGCATTCAAAGCAAAACATCATGCAGCCAAAGTAGGGATTAAATCTTGTAGAAGTGCTAGAGAATGTGTTTCATTTGTGCATGTATGAATGCCTACCCAGCTGCAATTGTATACTTATAAGTAAACACATGCAATATGCTGGGTGGTGAGTGATCAACAACTTGTTTCCTTACTTTTTATACGATCCCTACTCCCCTTTTTAAATTTCAAATTTTTAAAAAAATATAATAATTATTATGGTTAATCATTTCTCTAAAATTATTAGCTACATATAGATTTTGAGTTGTGTAATGTGGTATAACTGGGCATCCGGAACAAGGACACAATTAGTGATGGAAAGATCATGGGAGCCATTAAGCTCATCTATAACTATATGTGCAGTTATATGTTACTATTTATGCTAAACAAAAACACTCTGGGTATAAAAAAGTGTAAGGCCAATCAGAAGCAGCATTGTAAATAGGTACGTATGTGTGACCAAAAACTTTGATATTAGCTGATCATGAGGCCAAGAATCAAAAATCTTTTTAACTATACTTAGCTAACTACTTGAATAATATACAATAGTCTACAACTATGATTGGCTTTGTCACTTGGCTGTCTTTTTTGCACCATAATAATTATAAAGCTGGCCAACTGAAGTGACAAAGCCAATCATTATAGTTGTGAAAATATGCTATGAACTATTGTCATTCAAGTAGATAAAAATATTTTAGATAAATGACTTCTTGGCCTCAACTGATATCAAAGTTTTTGGTCGCACATACCTATTTGCAATGCTGCTTCTGATTGGCCTTGCACTTTTTACACCTAGGGTGTTTTTGTTTTGCTTGTAATTTACTGTTTAAATTTTTGCCATAGCATTATCATTACTTTATATTATTCTTATTTATGAAGGTGACCAAGTGAAGAAGCCAATCACAGTTGTGAAGATGCATGTATAGCAAACAGCTCATCTTTGTACAGATTTGCTGATACTATTAATAAGACAAAGGGATTGATGATCTTACATATAGGTATTGTATGCATCTACTTTTATGACAATGATAGTACTTCTCCTGGCGAATCATATAGTGTAGCATTGGCTTTTTTACGTATATTGTCAATATGTTTAGTAAAGTTTAAGTTAGTGTCTAGAGTGATCGTGAGCCCCAAACATTTTGCTTCTGAGTTTCTAGTCATACAATGAATATTGAAAGTGAATAACTTTCAGTTAAAACTACACACTTTGTAGGGTTAAATTTCATGAACCACTTATTTTACCCACTGCTCCAGACCATACAAATGTTGTTGCAGAATGTCTGTATCATGTGGAGTAGTTATTTATTTGCTGATACAACAGGCAATCATCAGCAAATTGACAACAGGTGGAATTTTGTAAGTCGTTAATAAGATTAATAACAGAAAGAGCAAGGGGCCTAAAACGGATCCTTGAGGAACTCCACCGATCACCTCGGCACATTCTGAAACAGAGCCATCACACTGATCACAGATAACTTGCTGTGTATGGTTTGGTAGCTAAGAAAGAGGCATTAGGGCATTTGCATGATTTTTCAGGTCGCTCCGGCCCTATCATGAAAAACCATCATGGTTCATGATAGCTATGTTATGGACTTAGCATATAATTATAGTGTGTTTATCCATAATGGCTTGCACTCTATATGAACCTTGTAAAATTGCAAAAAATTGTATACATAATACATATGTATGCTAGCTACTATAGCTACTAAGCTCTTGATGCTAAATGTATACAGCAGTCTATATACTACTTTTCAAAAGAAAAGTTTACTATTGCATAAGCTGAAGAAAACTGACAGGTATTGACTTGGTAATATGTGAAAAATGTTAATGTTTACTGCACGTACAGCTCAATGCTTTCAACGAGAACATCTACAGTTGCAAAAGCTGAGTGTATATAATGACAGATGCTGGCTTCTATATATTCTTGCATTGATGTTGCAAATTGCCGAAAGAACCAAGGTGCATCAGGGTTAGTACAGCAATTGTTATCAAAATGATGACAGCCAGCTCCATCCCACAGAGGATCTGATGTGTAATATTCACCATTAGCATAAGATCCTGTATTACCCGATTCACAATAGTAGTGGTTGCCTACAAAAGCAGGTGGATCTGGTCCAGGAGCAGCAGCACAAGGGCAGTTGTTATCTGCAGAACCTTGATAATCATCACTTGCTCCTGAGGCATAAGTCCATACATGTTTGCGAGGATTGCCAACTGTTATAGACACACCATCTGCATAATAGTAATTGATTGATATACCTCTTGGAGTAAAAGCAACAGTTTGTCCCTGCTGATAACCCCTAACTCGGCCACAGATCTTGTTGAAAGTAATGTTATATGTAGTAAAGATTGTGGGGTAGCAGCCTCTATCATTTGCTGTTTCACACACAACTTTTGGATTGGTTCCTGGTGTAGTTATTCTTGTCCATCCGGAAGGACAAGGATCTCCTTTGCTTGTATCAAATTTAACAATCCTAGTCCAACCACCTTTGTGTCCACCACATTCCAGTTCCATATCACAGTTCACCTGGTGTAGACCACTAGTAGTGTTGATCCAGTAGAGACCAGACACTCCTCTGCTCGCCTTGTTGGTTTGGTAGATGTCAGCACAAGATTTTCCAGGTGAGGATTGTAGCATTCCCAAACTGCTACAGAAAGTAGAGCACACTTTCTCCTCAGCCATTACCACAGATACAGTTATGGAGAGGATCACTATGACACGTGACATTGCCATCATCTTATATGATAGGATATGCTGGATTGTGAGTTTTGTCTGTTGTTTTTATACCCATGGGATAGAGTATTTAGGTGGTTTCTAATGTTATCATTAAGTACGGTAGTACTTAATAGTAGGGATCGCTATGAAAAACTATGGCTTCCGGAATTTTCACACTTTTAAAAACAACCTTATAACAGGCTTTAGCCGAAAAAACCTACCTGGATGCATTAGTACTGCTGTAATTAGGCTGTATCTTTGTTAAACGTAGCGAAAAGTCTAATATTTCGATCCACAGCGAATTTTAAAAATTTCGAAATTTACCTGTATTTCGTCTGCCGGCCAGCCAGCCAGCCTGCCTGCCAGCCTGCCGTAAGACCCGGTTCCGCTAGGTGTATGGCTCCAGGTTTTTCACACAACAAAGGTAATCACGTCGGATTTACGAAAATGTTATTTTGAGTAAGGTTTGTCCACTGCGCCATAGCTTGTCCTTCGTTCTATCTTCATCGATTGATCTTCCTCAACCGAAAGATGACGAAATATTACGAAGGTGTCAACATTCCACGCAAGGTGTTAAAATGTAACAATAAACACCTTGGATAGGCGCATGCTTATACTGATGCAATCCGTAATGCGTAATGGAAGAAGAATTCAGTCTTTCCCTATAGTTTCGTCTTCCATAGCCATGCAGACCAATTTATTTGCACGCAGCTGCTTTATCGATCTTCTGAATTGTAAGCGCCGGATGTTAATTATAACATTAAGCGCTTATAATTGGACACCTATTAACGACCTAGTAGCTGCGTATTAATAAAATGGTCTGGCTACGGGTAGAATATATTCCCTCCTTCATAGTACAAGTCGTTTTACCATATAGACACTTGGTATTGTGATGAAACGAGTCTGTTGTAAAGGTGGGCGTGGCACATACGTAGCGAGCCATTGTAAACTATGTAGATATCAGTTGCTAAGAAATAATTCCAGTCTTGAGTGTCAGTAACAGCTAGCTATAAAAAGTAAACAAACTAGATTTTTTTAAAAATTTGAAATTTAAAAAGGGGAGTAGGGATCGTATAAAAAGTAAGGAAACAAGTTGTTGATCACTCACCACCCAGCATATTGCATGTGTTTACTTATAAGTATACAATTGCAGCTGGGTAAGCGTTCATACATGCACAAATGAAACACATTCTCTAGCACTTCTACAAGATTTAATCCCTACTTTGGCAGCCAGCATTCAAAGCAAAACATCATGCAGCCAAAGTAGGGATTAAATCTTGTAGAAGTGCTAGAGAATGTGTTTCATTTGTGCATATATGAACGCTTACCCAGCTGCAATTGTATACTTAAGTAAACACATGCAATATGCTGGGTGGTGAGTGATCAACAACTTGTTTCCTTACTTTTTATACAATCCCTACTCCCCTTTTTAAATTTCAAATTTTAAAAAAAATCTATTTTATTGGTCTTCAATAATACTACAGCATCACTCAATACAATCAACATTATTTGGCTGCAGCTTAAGCTACCAATTACTGATACATCATATTATTGGCAAATATACACTGGAACAATATAGGAATTTCCTTCTACAGTATAGGGCAGAATTTCCTATAGAATTTCCAGCAATTTAAGGAAATTCTATAGGAAATTCTGCCCTATACTGTAGAAATACTGTTGAAGGAAATTTCAATATTTTTCCAGTGATAATTGTTCAGCCCCAAAGCTAGCTATACATACATAATTTCAGAGTACGTATGTATGGCATAAATCTAGCCATAGCTGCTATATTTTGTAAACTAGCTATGTATGTATGTATCATGTATGTAAGCTATCAGTTACTGTAAATATCACCTGTTTGATTCATGTATATACATATAGATAATTCATAATTTTGTTGACGTGTAGAAGTTTAAATAGCTATACATATATATGTATAGCTATATGCATGGAAACTATTCAGCTCATCTAACTGTGCACTGTGTAGCTATGCATTAGTTCATAGCTTTAGAATATAGCTAGCTAGCTAGCTACAATAGGTCTAAATGAGTGGTCTGCATATAATATTAAACTCTATACATATATTATAGCTATATACACATATAGTTCTAAAGTATGCACTTCGAAAGTGCTATAGCTTTATCTAAAACACGTAGCAGATTAGATATTTTTCATTTTTTATATTGATAGTGATTTTACAATGTAGCTATGTATGCGGTAGCTATGCGTAGCTAGCTGGACATTTTATTGACTGATATTTGCAAAGCATAACAATATATAGGAGTTACGTACATATATTTATACACTATAAGGTAAACTACGTATGTACACATAGCTAGCATGTAATGTAACCAGCTTCAGTACTCACATTCAGTTTTATTGGTAAATGACATACTGTTTACATCATAACTGTTAGCTATCTATTAGCCCTTCATGTTGTTTTTTGTTTTTTTCATGTTGTACAGTTAGTCAGGCGGTATAAGCACATAGCTGTGAGTAATATGATATATTAGTGCTGCATTTGCAACTTCATTGCATTCTACTGGTTCTTAATTGATAGTCTATAGTTGTAGCTAATCCAATAAATCATTCCGCATATACTATCATGCATATGGTCCATATCTGTATGTGTGAATACACTTAAGGTAGCTATCACATTCCTATACTTATACAGCTACGTATATTGACAACACTTGACAGTACATAGCTACGTAGTTAATGCAGATTGACACAAAATTAATAGTAAACAGCAAACAGCATGTAGATCAAATAGATCTAGCTACTGTAGGTATACATTATGAATTATGGATTACACAGGGATTTCTAGTGTGTTAATTGGGTAGATATATATATAACCTAGCTATATAATTTGTGTAGATAATTCTGCAACTTTAGAAAATGTTATGAATAAAGAATTTAATGACAGCTTAGCTTAGCTACCCTGCATATATACACATATAGCTTATGTATTTCTGAGGTGTCAAAGTGTTGTATAAAATTATTATTATTATGAATGCATGTACGTACGTATGTACCGGTATATGTATAGCTATATACTGTATGCATCCATGTTTGTAATGAATTATCTGTCTGATCTGTGTATATATACGTACATAGATATAATTCCTGTGTTGACATGCTGAAGTTTATATGGCTAGCTATGTATGCATGGCAACCATTAAGCTCATCTATAACTGTATATACAGCTATACGTTACTATTTATTATGTTACTATTGATATTTGAGCCTTCATAGTACATGCTTGATTTGCTTCTAATTTATTGGTTACCCTCTTCACAAATTCACGTTGTCTTGTTCACTGTAATCATACTACTGAATACTGTAAAATTATTTGATTCATGCCAGTTGACTGAAGTAGCTAGCTATGTATTAGAAATATGATATGCCGGTATATATATAGCACTTTATTTGCAGTTAGGAATTACAGCTTCCTGAACTCATTTATGGGTTTACATTATGTACAATTAGTTCATGTAGCTAAATATAAGCATTATTTGCCATTTTTGTATGGCAAATTTCCCAATAGCCTGTAATTCAATATTGAGATCACAGTTACATGCATATAGCTATATATAGGGATGGGAAGATACTCAATATTAATATCGTTGAAATGCAATACTCAACTATAGATAATAGCCACAGGTATCTAGTGCTAAACAATAATTTCAAGAAGACAATACTATTGGTATTATCGTGCACTCGCAAATATATTATTACTATTTACTGTTACTCTATGCACTTAATATGTACAGTTTACTCTAAGCTATACACGTAGATACATAGTAGCTATTAATGTACAATTTAAGATTTGAAATTGGCTAATATAATTTTATGCAATTATCTACACATAGCTATAGCTAGCCTCTTATTATTATTATTATTACTATGGGTAATTACATTGTTAATTTTATTGACCATAGGGTGTCAGGAGGCCCATCAGTCATATTATAATTGCAAGTAAATAGCTACGTATAGCTATAGTCAGCATGTGAGTCATTTACATTTGTGATGAAGTTCCACTTCTCCTCATTTGGTATAATCAGTTGAATGAAACATTTCTATATTCTCAAAATATGACATCATATAACTTTATGATCTTCTAGTTGATGATAATTAACATAATGTTGATGCTAGCTACACTCATATAAGAAATGGAGTTCATATTCAACAGATTCATCATACATTTAAGGTGATAAATTAAATCTTCCAGTTTCAATTCTTAAGGAGTGGTTGCTGATTCTAAGTTTAGTTAACTAGCTATAGAGTAAAAATTAATGAAACTCTAGAAATTTTCATAATTAATTTTCTTGTTGTTGATCAGTGAGTTGTAATTGATTCTTCTAAAAGTGAGACGTTGTTTTACTCAAGTTATTTGTTAATAAGATGATAGGGTGGTCACATGTCTGATCCTTTTCAAAATATTAAGGAAGATGTTGTTATACATATCAAGACTCACGATAGTGAGTCGCGAAGCCAAGAAGAAGCGCAGCAACGCGACCACTGAGTGAATTATTCACACGTAGCACTGACCGCCCTCAAACTCGCAAACGCTCTAGCTAAGCCGCCATTAAAGCTATCGCTTAGTTATTACCGACCCACAACGTTCTTACTATATAGAATCAACAAACTGAGAATGGAGGAAATAGGCGCCACCATTCCTAAGTACCAGCCATTGCGAGTTTTATGGCGCCCGTTGTGCGACTACGCACGAAGAACCATCCTTTCCCGCCCAATTCGCCCGTTTACTAGACATTTAGTACCTTCATTGTTTGAAGAATCAATATCCCGAAGTTCATAGACATCGATTCAGCCATTCTTCTGATACAGCCTTATAAATGCCTTCCTGTCACCACAAAAAAATTTACGCTGTAGTCGTTTTTCTTCTTCTTTGTTTCTTTGTTTGTTTGTTTCTTTTATTTTCATCGTACACTTTTTTCGGGGGCTTGCGGGAGTGTTCGTGAACCCCAGAAGTTTTTTCAAACTCTCTTTTTATACATTCACTTGTTTGTCTAATAACTCACTCATTTCTTCATGGATTTCAGCCAAATTTGTATCAGCACTTCTCCTATGTATGCTCTACCTGTCATACTATTATTAGTCTGAAGTAAACACTTGAATGTATTTGAGGAGGGCTATTACACTGCAGGTTGATAGTTGTCATAACTTGGACCCCCTTTGAATGATTTGCATAAACTTTCAGATATACAATCTATATTGATATATCACTCTGTAGTGAAAGTTAAAAAAAAATCTCGGGCTTGAGTTTTTCAAAATTAAGCTTTAAAGTTTAATTTGCAATATTGTGTGCTAGGCAAGTACAAGTTATGCCCATGCAGTACTTCTCTGCTGCTTGCTAGTAATAACATCTGTTTATACTTCCAAAAAAGTAGTGATATGCTAAACAAAAACACCCTGGGTGTAAAAAAAGTGCGAGGCCAATCAGAAGCAACATTGCAAATAGGTATGTATGACCAAAAACTTTGATATCAGTTGAGGCCAAGAAATTACTTATCAAAAATCTTTTTAACTACTTGAATGACATACAATAGTTTATAGCATATTGTCACAACTATGATTGGCTTTGTCACTTGGCCACCTTTTTCACACCATCATTATTAATAAAGGTGGCCAAGTGACAAAGCCAATCATAGTTGTGAAAATACCGTATACGTCAAAACTTTCGCGGTTTTTGCGGATTTTAGCAAAACGCGAATGTTTTACCATTGAAAATTTCCTGCTTCACAATTAGAAAATAATTACCGTTCGCAGTGAAGTCGTTCTCCAATCACAGGTGTCCAATTGTCTTGATACATATGATAACCATGGACAGAACTGTAGGTTTCAAATTAGGCTTCAGCCATGCGCCCAGCGCGTATAGTCTCGCGAGCCAGACCACTTTTTTTTCTTTTATATTTGGGACGGGGGGAAAAGCGCGTAGTCTCGCGAGCCAGACCACTTTTTTTTCTTTTATATTTGGGACGGGAAAAAAGGGTCTGGTATACTCACCGTTAAAATCCTGTGTAGCATCCTACCCAGTTTGAGGTAGGCGACGATTGGCTGGCAGTCTGCAGTAATAGGTGGCGACGACCTACAAAGAACCTGAGAACACCGTCTGTGACAACATACAGTCGAGGTGTAGCGCTCAGGTTCTTTGTAGGTCGTCGCCACCTATTACTGCAGACCGCCAGCCAATCGTCGCCTACCTCAAATTGGGTAGGATGCTACACAGGATTTTAACGGTGAGTATACCAGACCCTTTTTTCCCGTCCCAAATATAAAAGAAAAAAGTGGTCTGGCTCGCGAGACTATCCAGCGCGCGTATCAAACTTTATTCTAATTTGCGCACACTCTAAAATCCGTATTGCAGAGGCGCGCGTGGGCTGCAAACCGCGAAAGTTTTCCCTACATAATGCAAATTGTTGATGAACCGCGAAAGTTTTCCCCCTCGAATGTTTTGACGTATACGGTATGCTATAAACTATTGTGTGTCATTCAAGTAGTTAAAAAGATTTTTGATAAGTAATTTCTTGGCCTCAACTGATATCAAAGTTTTTGGTCATACATACCTATTTGCAATGTTACTTCTGATTGGCCTCGCACTTTTTTTACACCCAGGGTGTTTTTGTTTAGCATAACTATATACAGTTGACTTTTTCATTCTTAGCAATTGCAAGTAAGTATATATATGTATCGCGTATGTTTGTCTCAGATAGCAGGAAGATCCTCATTAACCATGCATGCACCAATATTTTACCATTTGAACTTTTTGTAAATTGAAAGAGCGATTCACTAATTGTCAAATTTGGAGCATTTGTAGAAACACCCAAAGCAAATTTGCAAAACTTGCTATCAGTACGTATTGCATATTGCGTAGTGATAATAATTAAAGTATGGGTGTAGCTGTATTGTTATACACTGACACTATATATACTGGTTTAAAGATAACTGATATTCATGCTCTTGCAGATCATGTATATATCTACTACGTACGTAGCTAGATTTCCTTATTGTCAGCCTTCATGGAATGTTCGACACTCCATTAAAACCATGCACAAGTACTAAAATTTAATGTGTTACTTACTTTAGTCTTGTGAAATGTTAAAATAAATAGAAATCAGTGTTGTTAAACAATAAACTTATCCTTATCTTGTGTTAAAATGCAATTATAAAGATGTTGTGCTAAGTAGTAAACTTCTTGTGTGAAATGACAATAATATGTACTGCAGCCACTTCATGATAACAGTACATATGCAATCCATGTAGCTACCAGTACATAATATTATAATGACTGCATGGCTATACGATATCCACTTACGTATATACCACTTTAACACCTCAGATCAAAGGGAAAAGCCAATGTATAAATGTATAAATGTCATATCGCACACGTAGGTGTGCGATATAGAAAATATCGCACACTTAGGTGTGCTGATATCTCATTAGTGCATTTTTACAATGCTTTGATGCAGGAAATGAAACTACCACTCTTATATAGGTGCACGAATGTGATATCGATTGTGGCTTTTAGTTTTCTAAATTTTATCTTTATTCTAGTTGAAAAATAACTTTGTTACAGGGGCGGCTCTGGCATACCGGCTGGTACGGTTTGGGCCGGTCCACTTTTTGCATTTTCTCATGGTTAAATAATATTATATCAATTTATAATTACAAAAACTATAAGATCGCTATACAAAAGCTATCAACTATGTAATTACCTTTCAAAAAGCAATTCTTTAATATATACATCCATTACCGATATCTTTTTTATTGCACACCCATATCACGTGATTATGTTAAAGATGGAATCGTCCGCGTGCTCTTCAGCTGCTACTTCATTCGGGCAACTTCATTAGAAGTCTCTATGCCTCACCAACCAAGAACATCTTTCCCAAACGTGAATTTGGTAAATCCAAGCAGGTAAGAAGTATTTGGGAAGTTTTAGCTTTTACAATATATATAATATTTTATTAGGTAACTAGCTATATGCAGTTTTTTTAGTATTTAGCAATTTTTTTAGTCTTGTACATGTAGCTTTGTTGAGCATTGTAACCATTTTAATTATGAATTGTCCTAAAATTACAATGTATTCTAATATTTTTGTGCATTCCTTTTTTGGAGCAGATTGGGAGCTTCAGTTGGCCTGACCAGTCCCTAGTTGCCAGAGCCACCTCTGTGTTACTAGTTTAACAATGTTTGTATTTGTTGTCTATGGACGTTTATAAGCTGATTAAAGCCAAAGGACGCCATTTAAAGCCAAAGGACGCCATTTGAGGTGAGTTTCTCATGTGATAAAATAATCTATTTACTCAGTGTGTGAGTTTATGTATATTAATCTACTCTAATCTATTTTATTTACAACACTCACCATTAGTTTATCCTTTTGAAGCAATAAGTGGTTATTTGCCTATTTACAAGTCCTGCAGCTTTATAAAAAGTTAAGGTAAACCCCAGCACAATCACCAGTACTACCTTGCAAGAATGTCATGACAACGATAAAATAGAGTCCCACAATCACAACGAGCACCTGCTACTATATAAAGAGGCCAAAATATTTCTATTGAGTTTGGCAAAGCACACAGGGATGGATCTAGAGATGGAGGTCTGAATTTAGATGTGAATCTTTGATGCAGGGAATCCATATTCTGATGATTGACACTCTATATAGCTACCTTAGGAGTCTATATATACCATCCATTGTTTCAATATTATTAAGTGTATGAACAATTTTGAGATAAAGAGGATTTCTGGGAACCCTATGCAGAAGCCCCCCTAAATCCATCCCTGAAATGGAGATCATAGATTCTTTTTGTTTTAGTTATTATTTGGCTGCTAGCTAGTTAACCCTTCAATGTAATTGCGTGATTGAAAATAATTATGGACTATATACGTATAGGGCCACATATAGCTAGCTACCTATATCTATTTAAAATTAACTCTTTTATTTTACTTTCCATAGATCAGCTAGTTATAAACAGCTATTTTACTTCGCATTATGATGACGTAGTTTATTCAAGTTTATTATAAGTGGATATCGTAATGCCATGCAGTCATTATAATATTATGTACTGTACGTGGATTGCATATGTACTGTTATCATGAAGTAGCTGCGCGTGTAGTACATATTATTGTCATTTCACACAAGAAGTTTACTACTTAGCACAACTGTGCATGACATCTTTATATATGTTTAGCAACATTTCTAGCTGATTGTTTATTTTAACATTCCACAAGACTAAAGTAAGTAACACATTAAATTTTAGTACTGGTGCATGGTTTTAATGGAGTGTCGAACATTCCATGATTATTAGAAGGCTGACAATAAGGAAATCTAGCTATGTAGATAGATATATACATGATCTGCAAGAGCATGAATATGTTATCTTTAAACCAGTATAGTGTCAGTGTATAACAACACAGCTACACCCATACCTTAATTATATATTATCACTTCATTACTTACTTTTTACAGCTAATTGTGCTATGGACATCCATACCACTGGTGGTGAGTATTTTCTGTTTTTAATTTTTATAACCATGTTACATATGTCATGCTAAGTTATATTTATAATATTAAAAGGGAATCGAAAATGCATCTATAAATGATCATGAATCTACTCTTGAATTTCTAGCTAGCTAGCTAACTGGTTAAAACACTACTCCATGATCACAGATGTTTTACAAAATCCACATATACATTAATCATAATCATTAAAATATTATTTGCTAAGCTAAAGGATGATCATTAATTCTCTATCATAAACCAAGCAAGCAGAAACATAGCTAAAAGAGCTGTCTGTCACATGATGGCCTCACAATTATTTGACAAAGCTATGTATACATACATAGCTCGATATTAATACTTCCTTCAGTTATGAAATAGCATCATTGAAGTGGTCCCATACCAACAAAAGAAACCAACTAAAAGCTATAAACTCTGAGATAAAAACAGTATAGGCAAAACTCAGATATCCTGTTGTAGCCAAGTGATAGTCAAGTACGTTTAGTAATACTCTCTCCAGTCATATTTGTTGCTAACAATAAAGTACATGCATAGCTAGTAATGATGTACATAGCTAGGTTTTTAGCAGTTGGAAATGCTTTATCTTCTGTCAATAATTAAGGCAAGTGGAATTGTACTGCTCAGATCAACAACATGAGCTATTGAATAGGGTCTACACACTGAGATATTAAATTGCCAGGAATGTGGTGAATGTGACTTTTAGATGGTTGCATGGACTAGTATTATTGTGAGGGGACTCTTGTCCTTCCAAATACTGCACTAGGAGCTTCCATGTCGATAAGGTGATAGTACTAGTGGCACATATACGTGATTGTTACTTCACAGTCTTCAATATGATTGTATATACGTAGTTATGTGTGCATGTATTATTATCTATAGATTTGTGAACCAGCAATAAAAGTTACCAGTATTGACTTTTGGTTAATCACTGATCTCATATACGTACTGTAAACATAATATATAGTCATTATATGTATAGTATATGTTAGGGTTTTAATAAAACTAATGCCATATGATTAGTATTTTAATTACCGTATGTGCTAGAATGTGTAGTTGTAGTGTTGTATTAAAAACAGTCCCTTAAGTCAATGAAAATCAAAATTTGTTCATTTGAACACCCACTAGCTACTTAGCTACCTGTAGGGTATAACATATTAAGAGTCTAAAGTACAAATTTGTGCATAATTTTAACATAGGTATGTAGCTACGTATATTGACATGGCTACGTAGCATGACAGAGTATGGTGTGTGTGTGTGACATACATACAAGGACACACACAGAGCTGTGTACATGCATGTACAAAGCACATATACATGCAGACACACATAGATGGATATAACACATGTGATGGACTCACACATGCATGAACATACAAATACACTTGGAAACACTTGCATTGATGTAAGTTAAAAAGATTTTTGATAAGTAACTTCTTGGCCTCAACTGATATCAAAGTTTTTGGTCGCACCTGTTTGCAATGCTGCTTCTAATTGGCCTCGCGCTTTTTTTACACCCAAGGTGTTTTTGTTGAGCATGTACTTTGACAGGGACTCATATACAAACAGTCACATACGCCGGCATACTGGCACAGGCACACATGCACGCACAGCTTTAAATTATACATAGCTAACTACATTTGTGCATATGAACTTATGAACCTCATTAGACTGACACTGTCTGATCACATGATAGCTAGCTATTGTTAGTTGTCTATTTCTGCTAACCATATGCATGCATAACACTATAGCTAGGTATACAATTGCAATTTAATTAAACTATGATAGCGTAATAAAATGATCAAATCAATTTGTATATTCTGTAATAGCTACTACAATTTACGGGTAATTATTATGAACTGTAAATTTACTAATTGGCAGCGAGCTAGCTATATATAGCTATAATATGTAGCTATTAAATATATACATATTACAAATGACTTTGTTTATCTCAGTAAGAATATTTAGCTATACCACTAGTGGTATGGATGTCCATAAATTAGCATGTTAGCTGTAAAAGTAGCAATAAAGTGATTAATAATTAAGGTATGGGTGTAGCTGTGTTGTTATAGCTACATGGCATACTGGTTTAAGGATAACATATTCATGTTCTTGCAGACCAACTGGCTAGCTTGATTTCCTTATTGTCAGTATTCAAGGAATGTTCAACACTCCATTAAAACACTAAAATTTCATTGTGTATAATGTGTTAAGTATGTACTTACAAAATTAGAAATGCTGTTAAATGACAAACTTATTCTTATCTTGTGTTAAATTATACATAGGTGCTAAATCATAAACTTCTTGGAGGTATGACATAAGTGTAAGAATAGATCAGGCAGCTCCCTGACCAACATTTCTTGGCTGAGAATAACCAATAATCAATCATTTTCAGCATGCTATCAGCTGAGAATAACCAATAATCAATCATTTTCAGCATGCTATCGGCAACACTATATACAAATCTGCCTGACCAATCAAAAGTTGCTTCCTACACACCTGTGTGACCATTGTGCATGGCGCATGGCCACTGTGATTGATATCATTCATTCAAAAGTTCACAAGCACTTCCTAAATGTTAGTGCCTGTGTGTCAAAATGTGCTTTGAACTTAGTTAGGAGTGATAAGTGTAAGATTAAGAGAGATTTACAGGAGCCTCAATTTATATAATTCATAAAACAATGTAAATCACTCGTGCCAATAATACAACTTATATTCCAATGAAGCCATACATCAAAGGAGAGTACTGGATGATAACTACAATACCACTGTGTCCTGGTAGTTATCATCCAGTCCGAGTAGTTATCATCCATGTCCAGGTAGTTATCATCCAGTGAGAAAAATTTCAAAGGTTAACATAGATTAAATCAATAAAGGTGTTAAATAAGTGTTACAAAGTAACTTGCCTAACTTAAACCTTACAAACAGAGTGTAAAGTGTATAAAGCTAAAAGATAGCTACATGTGATGTCACAAAGGTAATTGCACCTGTTTGTAGTACTAAACACATGTTTGTAAATTACTGTAACAAAGGAACAAGCCACACAGGTGGGTAGTCATGGAATAGAAGCCAGTTATATCACAGTACACTCATATGATATCTTAGTTATTAACACTCGTCCTCAGCTTCGCCTCGACTCGTGTAATAACTAAGATATCATACTCGTACTGTGATATAACTATAACATATCAATAGATGGCATGCAGCTACATAAGTTATGATATAGCCAAGCAATGTTGATTATGATGCTGTAGTATGTATCATTGAAATAACATCAGAACCACCTAAATACTCTACCCACGCATCAGCCACTATTGGTATAAAAACAACAGACAAAACTCACAATCCAGCGTATCCTATCATACAAGATGATGGCAATGTCACGTGTCATAGTGATCCTCTCCATAACTGCATCTGTGGTAATGGCTGAAGAGAAAGTGTGCTCTACTTTCTGTAGCAGTTTGGGAATACTACAATCCTCACCTGGAAAATCTTGTGCTGAAATCTACCAAATCAACAAGGCAAGCAGAGGAGTGTCTGGTCTCTACTGGATCAACACCACTAGTGGTCTACACCAGGTGAACTGTGATATGGAACTGGAATGTGGTGGACACAAAGGCGGTTGGACTAGGATTGTTAAATTTGATACAAGTAAAGGAGATCCTTGTCCTTCTGGATGGACAAACATAACTACACCAGGGGATTCCTATTCAGACGATTCTCCAAAGGTGGTGTGTCAATCAGGAGCCAGTGGTGGTTGCCACTCCACAATCTTCACCACATATAATTTTACCTTCAACAAGGTGTGTGGCCAGGTAAAGGGATATCAGAAAGGGTATGCCCATGGTTTTAATGCAGCTGATAAGTCTATTAATAATAACTATGTTGATGGTGTGTCAATAACACTTGGTTATCCTCGTAAACATGTTTGGACATATGCTACAGGATTGAGTGATGATACTCCATATACAGACAATAACTGTCCCTGTGCTGTTACACCTGGACCAGATCCACCTCCTTTTGTAGGCAATAACTATTACTGCGAATCTGGCAATTGGGGATGGCATTATCCTCTTGAATTATATTACACAACTGATCCATTGTGGGATGGACATGGATGTCGCGATGATATTCCTGTTAATTGTTGTACTAACCCTAATCTTCCTTGGTTCTTTCAACAGTTTGTAATACCCATGCATGATTACATTGAAGCAAGGATATGTCACCTTGACACTACCACGGACACTCTTGTGGAGAGCATTGAACTGTATGTACAGTGAAATGAAATATACTGAAACTAAGATGCACATATGTACATATTATATTTTCTGCACTTCAGCTTTAGTATTTGCTAGTTATCTAGCTAGCTAGCTAGCTATATGTCTGCATCTTGTAATATATAGTACAAATTTTGTGCAATTTTGCATATTTTTGTAGCTATAGATTTCCTTACTGTTAGCCTTCATGTAATGTTCAACACTCCATTAAAATATTAAAATTTCATTGTTTACTAGTAAATTTACAGTTCATAATAATTACCCGTAAACTGTAGTAGCTATTACAGAATACAAATTGATTTGATCATTTTACTATGTTATCATAGTTTAACTAAATTGTAATTGTATACCTATAGCTGTAGTGTATTATTATTATATAGCAGAAATAGGCAACTAACAATATATCATGTAGTTAGCTACGTATAATTTAAAGCCATGCTACGTAGTAATGCCAATATACTTAGTCACATAAGCACAAATTTAGACTTTGGACTCTTAATATGTTATATCCTACAGGTAAGCAGCTAGTGGGTGCATAGCTATACAGCTTGTAGCTACGTAGCTACGTATGCTAATCTTGATTTTCAGCTAGCTACATACATATGGTTAAAAGCATTACAAATAATATTAATACTTCATGATCGCAGTTGTGTTATGAAATCCACTTGCATTAATCATCAGTAGCCATTATACATATTATTTGCTTAAATGATGATCATTATCTGTAAGCAGAAACATAAAAGAGCTGTCACATGATGTCCTCACAATTATTTGATAAAGCTATGTAGGTCAATATTAATACTTCCTTCGGTTATGAAATAGCATCATTGAAGTGATCCCATGCCAAAGAAAGGAAACCAACTAAAAGCTATAAACTTTGTGTATAAAACAGTAGGCAAAACTCAGATATCCTGTTGTAATGAAGTGATAGTTGTGTACAGTTTACCTAATGTAGACCAATAGCACATGGTGTTGATCTGAGCAATACAATTCCACTTACCTTAATTGTTGACAGAAGAACATTTTCAACTGCTAAAAGCCATAGCTAGCTATGTAGCTACATCATAACTGTGCACTTTATTGTTAGTCATGACCACAAATTTGACTGGTATGACTAGTATATTCAAATGAGCAAATTCATTGACTTAAGGGACTGTTTTTAACACAACACTATACAACTACACATTCTAGCACACACGACAATTAAGTTATACTAATCATACGGCATTAGTTTTATTACAACCCTAACATACTGACTGTACATGGTGAATATAGCTAGCTATATATTTACAGTATAGCTACATATGAAACGATTGACCAAAAAACGATGACCAGTAGCTAGCTATATTGCTGTTCACAAATCTATAATACTACACATAACTACTTATAATCATATTCATAATTGAAGACTATCACATGTTGCTACCACTAGTACTATCACCTTATCGATACGAAAGCTCCTATAGTGTAGTATTTGGAAGGACAAGAGTCCGGCCCCTCACAATAATACTAGCACAACCATCTAAAAGTCACACTCACCACATTCCTGGCAATTTAATATCACAATGTGGCTATTTGTAGTGTTTACTCAAATTGTATTTCTCAAGATGGTGGTTGGTTTTGGTAGGGTGTAGCTAAAGGGCTCCTGCTGTCATTTAGCTTTAGCACAGTGCAGCATAACCTCTTCTCTCATGTAATATTCGGGGGTTTTCTAACCTGGAAGGATAACCTAATTTGGTGGCTTGTTTCCTGTTTTTTTGTTTCTTTTTCATCATTAAATTGATATACGTATCACTTGCAAGCCACAAATTGACAGGTCCCTATTGTAACTTTGCACTTTCACATGGATTCTTTGACTAGCAAAAAGGGCCAGTTTTTAGCACTATATTTTACAAATTACAAGCTACGTAAGTTGCTTTAGCAAATGACCACTACATACTCTTGTTTATTTAGCATTTTGTATGTGAAAATTGCTAGCTAGCTAGCTACTTGTTACCATACATATTTACATATTTAGGTGTTGTTCTTTTTTGGCATGCTGGCATGTCTATTTAGCAAAAAGCAGCAGTACGCAACAACTCAGTGAGTTACTTAAAGCTCAGAAAATCCGATTGACCAGGATTTGTAGTACCTCTAATATTGCCGTCACAACTAGCGACTGCTATTACTACAGTACTTCTGTCATTCTGGTTTAAAAGTGTTTTTAAACTGTGACAATTTAATCCGGGTCATCAATCAGGGTCACCAGGTCTAAGTCAATGGGTCAGTGGATCACTGCATCACCATGAATGTGGCCCGGTTTCAACACTGATTCTAAGGGCATTTCTTTGCATTGAAAATTACTCGTAGTGGTGGAAAAGATATATTCAGGCATTGCAAATAAAACATTTTCACATGTTGTGAATTATTCTGTATGATGGAAACGACATCAGTTTCTTCAAGTTAAAATGAGTAGCAATAATGGACACCAACATCATAACTATTCAAGCACTGGATATTATTTTTAGCTGTGGTCACATAATATTTTCACATTTTCACAAGTAGAAAAGTATTACTAAAAACATTTTCAAGCATCAAAGTATAGCTATGAATGGATGCCAACGTCATTAAATTTTTCAACAGTTGAAAAGTAGCTATTTAGCTAACCAGCAAAGATCATTTTTGCACATTGTAAATTATTCTAGCTAATTAAATGGTATAAATTTTTACTGATTTTGCAAGCAATGTGTTTAATCACCTTGGTTCTCTCTGCCTTTTTTGGACACCCTCCATGCATTGCCTAACTGTTAAAGTAAAATATTACTGTTATACGTATTTAATCAAGATTCTCTAATAAGGCAGTCATTATCCAATGGACCATTAATTATATTCTGATAAAACAGTCTCTTAAAATTTTTTGACTTGCTTAAGAGTAGTGATGAAATGATTAGACATTCATATTCCCTTGAACTACATTAATGGGCAAATCACATGAATGTATTCATTACACAAAGAATGCTGTTCTAAGTTCAGTGGTAGTATTGGTAGGAAAAGGATGTGTTAGGAAATCTGAGATCTTATTTTTAGCTACTACAAAAAACATTAAGTTTCTGTTTAGTTGATATAGATTTGGACTGTTATAGCTAATGAGAGTAGCTACAATGTAATTATCGACTAAATTATTCAAATAAAAATTAATGAACAGCTAGCCCTACTTAAGACCATAGTTATATTGCAGCATAGCATAACTGCTTAGCCACTATACATGTGTAGCTAGGGCCTTTATATTTATTATGCATTAGTGGTAAAGCTAGTCATTTGTAATAGTAGTAGTAGTAGTAGTAGTAGTAGCTATAGCAGTAGCAGTTCAGGGATGTATAATTTAGGTAATTATGCTCAAAATTCTTTGCATTATTTTATTCAGAGTTCCTTAAATTTTCTGCGTTTTGCTCTAAAGTCCATACATTATATTCCTACACTTAAAAATATGTACTTTTTGCTAATTACATGGTGTGACTGCACTATTAGAGTAACATGGGTTACTCCAAGCATCTGACTGCTCTATTAGAGTAACTTACAGTAGCCCGACTGTTTTAATAGAATGTTTGACTGTTCTATTAGAGTATACCGGCATCCTTTCTGTGACATGACCAAAAGCCTTAATATTTACTATTGAAAATTATTCCAGCATAATACTGAAAGCTATCATGATCAATGTTCAAAATTGTATATACATAATTTAGAGCTCATAGTACCTGAGGCCACCATATGCATATAATTTTTATAGGATGACTAATATGAGCCAATGAAAAACTATGCACATACTTATCACAGTTAAGCCATTAAAGCCTACACTGTAAAAAATGAAGTGTGCATACCACACTAAATGGTGTGATAAATGGTATTGACGGGGTTCTAATCACTATATCAATAAGGTGATTATCATCCTACACTGTTATTTATCACACCATTTAGTGTGGTATGCACACTTCATTTTTTACAGTGTACAACTAAGCAAATGATGCATCCCATAACTACATGTGTATTTATTAACATATATTCTCTATGCGTAGGTATGATAGCTGCATGTATAGCTATAGCTACTTTCAATCAGATAGCTAATGATGTTTTTGTGAATCACTATTAATGTTGTTGTTAATGTTGTTGGTTGTTTGTTTGTTTGTTGGTGATGATCCATGGGCAGCAGCAGCAGCAGCAACAACAACAACAGCATCTTCTTTTATCTGATTTCTCAATTTGAAGTCCCCATTTAGATCTAGGGAGTAAAGAAAATTGAAAAAGCTTCAAGAAGCTCCATATGATGGCTAGCAAAACAATCAACAAAATACATGCTTTTTGTATAACGTTGAGTTTTCTGAGATCATTAGAGTTACTGATGCTTCTGTTTTATTATATGATATACTTATGTTGGAGAGGCAACCAATAGGGTGAATGTCATAGCTTGTTAAGGTAAGAGTTAAGATACAAAGCATAACTATTGTTTCACATCTCGGAATGATATACAACACTGTGAACCAGTTGTGAAGATGTGTATCTTGTTTGAATTGGAGCAATTTATCATACCACTTGTTTAATTTTGATATTTTATTCTTCAACACTTCTTTATTTTCTTTCTTGTTTAAGTTAAACAGTTTGTGTTCTATATTTTTTAACCTTTCATAAACCTGGTATGTTATTTTGACTTCATCTGCAACCATTTCCAAATAAGCTTTACTTTGATTTGTATCCTTTGTGTTAATTGTAAGTTTTGATACTGCATAGGCAACCATAGAGTTTATAATCACAGATGCAAGTAAGTAAACAATTACTACTATGCAGTAGAAAGTAATCAGCCCCAAATACAGCGTCTTATAATAGGTACTGGTTTTTGAATCGCTACGACAATTCCACAGTATTCGATCAGATACTCCTCCTGAAACTGAATGGTTTGTCCAAATAGAATTAATTCTAAACAGTCTTTTGCTATCCACATCACCGTCGGCTTCTTGGTTGGCTGCCTGCCTGAACTGAGTTATTAGTGAAGTATACATAGCAGTCAAAATAAACAGTAACTTGAAGTCCATCGTGTAGAGATTATTGGGAATATAACCAACGAAAAAACTTCTCAAAAAATTCCATAGTTTTTTCCTGAAGTTTTTACCTCGATTTTCGCAACATTTGTTTTTGTCAAGACCTCCATCAAACCTTTCATCGAGACCTCCATCGGAATCTGAGTCAGAATCATCTGAACTCGCATCTGAATAGGCCCGAAGTAGCCGTGCGCGTGCATATCGTCTTTTAGGCATAATCGCTCTATATCACTCTCGATTTATATCGACACCTCGATCAACACCGTGCTAATACTATATATGCCATAGGGATTATACTGTTTATTGATGCGTATAACAACGACAGTCGCACTAATTGACCTCAAGGATGGCACACATGATGGCCGGCTTCCGGTCGTTGACATGACCGATCACTTGCTTACTTTTTGGGATTTTTGAGGCCATATATATGCGAGTAGTAAGCCGTTGAAGTTGTGACTGTCAATAATCACTCGTCGTTACTTACGAGCAGATAGCTAGCTATAACTCTTAGTGATTTATTTCAGTGCCGGAGTGAAGAGTTACGACACCAGTTGTAGCGACGTAAGTATAGCTATAGCTATATAGTTATGGGGTGGCGACTAAGTGCAATACGGCAGGTACGGGATCAGCCCAACACACTTTCTCTATTCATAATCAAGTAGTGGATCGGAGCTGGCGAAGAATGAACAGAAAAGTATTTCCATTTAGCGAGCGTCTCCAACCACGCGCTTTGTTCAACGGTTGCAGAGCCGATCAGTGACTCGGTTCGATACATCATGATTATAGCTGCTGGCCTTCCTCTTCGTTTCAGTGTTAGCGGAGTCGATGTTAGTTGTTGCTTCGCCAGCACGCTACCGTATTTAATGTCTTATCAATTTAAGCCGGAAAACCGCCGGCTTATCTGGTGGCTGCATGGTCAGTGCTGTCGAGTGCTCAATTAACAGCTAACCAGCACGAGCCACCATGGTATGTACATTTGTTACCACTTCAGCTTGTGAGCACATCACGTCACTGAATCGTTCCATTGCTATTTTTCTAGGACTAACAAATGCAACAGCTCCATATAGCACTGTTAGCACATAGCTACATGCTAGCCACTGCATGATCATGCCGGAATTATATACAAACAATTAGCTAGTTAGCTATACCTCTTCACAGGAATATTGTCTGTGTGGGTTGTGACACAAGTGTGCTTTGTTGTGGTCAAGGGAATTATAGAACAGCTAGTATAGCTACTGACTGTTGTGACTTGACCTATTGAAAGCTACCAGGCAGCCTGTTTCAAAACCAGATAGCATGTTATGAAACTGGCGACTAACCTGACAGGTTACAGGCTTTGAATTGGGTCACGATTACATACATAGCTATAGCTATGTGACCAGATTTTGGAAAACAGACCATTTTGGCATCGTTTATATTTCTGTTAATTTAAGACACTTGGCACTACATTGAGGTTTAATAAATGGTTAAATCAATCACAGACAAGCTGAATTATTATTTAAGCATGGGAAATATTTTGGGAGCCGTAGCTTGAAATTACACATGGAAATTCTATTTATTTCACGCGTGACAATATAGTCTGTTTTCCAAAATCCGGTCACATATACATAGCTACATACATATACATACCGTATACATATGTACGTACGCACGCACATATACTTACATACGTACGTACATACATATATACCAACATGCTACTGGGTGAGTATATATATACATGCATATATGTTACGGCCCGATTTAAAATCCGTGGCCCGTTTCAAAACGGGCTGGCCCGATTTAAAATGGGCCAGCCCGTTTTAAAATGGGCCACTGGGTAAAGAGTACAATTTAGTATCAGCACATGCATGACTGAGCTGGCTATAGCTATATGTCACTGTCAGAGCTATAGCTAGCCTACTGATAATGAATGCCATTGCTACGGCGACATAAATGAGCCGCTAAGTAACTATATACGCATCATTACCTGTTTCAATTCTTTCCTGCTGCGTTTCCCAAAAATTAGCTTATATACAATTGAATTTAACTGAGCTTATAGCCGCATGAGCTAGTAATTTTATAAGCAAAACAAAATATTAGCAAAATATATTTGTTTAAAACAAAACCGCGAAAGATTTCCCTACATTATGATAAAATCCAATTACTCTGAACTAAGTCCGGAATGTCATTAACATAAAGTAAAATAATAAGGGTCCGAGAACAGACTAAAAGTAAGTGTGAAAACTTCTGCAGATGACATAAGTTACAAATAGCCTGTATAGGATCTTATTATTATTTTCTACAGTAGAATTTGGAGATCTGTATATGAGACCAACCAAAAGTGTATCAGTTCTGTTAAGAGTAACCAAACACCACACAGACTCTTGGATTCCCAAGTCAGATAAAGGTTGACAATTAATAGAGGATAAGCTATTATGAATGTAAATGTTAAGCAACACACCACCACCATTATACCACTCTCTCTGTCTTTCCGATATAGTTTGTAATTTTCCAGATGCACGATTTATGCAGATGTGACAGGCCTATATATCAGTAGCAAGAGTACTTCTCCATTATTTACTCTTGCTCAGAATAGTCTATAGCTATGAAAATAGGCTGGCCAGTTTCAAAACTGGCTGGCCCATTTTAAAATAGACTGGCCTGGTTTCGAAACGGGCTGGCCTGTTTCGAAACGGGCTGGCCTGTTTCGAAACGGGCTGGCCTGTTTCAAAATGGGCTGGCCTGTTTCGAAACAGGCTGCCTACCATGGCCTGTTTCAAAACGGGCCAAATAAAAAATTATTATTAATTGGGCTGACCGGTGTTAAAATGGGCTGGCCCGTTTTAAAATGGGCTGCCCGTTTTAAAATGGGCCAAATTACAAATCGGGCCGTAACATATATACCAAACATATCAAACCTGCCATGTAGGTGTAGTGGGGGCTATATGCCGCACCTTTGAAATCTGAAGTTATAAATATATAGCTTTGCTAAACAAAAGCACCCTGGGTGTAAAAATATTGCAGAGCCAATTCTGTAAATACGTAGGTATATGCGACCAAACACTTTGACAACAGCTGAGTCGAGTGAGCCCAAGAAATAATTTATTGAAAATCTTTTTAACTACTTGAATGACATATAATAGTTTACAGTATATTTTCACAACTATGATTGACTTTGTCACTTGATCGCATAATAATGATGTGGCACAAAAGGTGGCCAAGTGGCAAAGCCAATCATAGCTGTGAAAATACTCTGTAAATTATTGTATGTCATTCGAGTAAATAACTTTCTTGATATCCAAGTTTTTGGTCACATATAGCTATGTACCTATTGACAGTGCTGCATGCTTCTGAATTGGCCTCGCACATTTTTTACATCCAGGGCATTTTTGTTTAGCATATCTACTAATTCTTGAGTAACGAGCAAATCAGGCTGAAAAAGATGATTTGTCAGGCGTGGGCACACAAACAAGTGCCATAAAACTCGCAATGGCTGGTACTTAGGCTGTAATGGTGGCATCAATTTCCTCCATTCTTGGTTAATTATATAAGAACATTCTGGGACTGTAATAACTAAGCGATAGCTTTCATGGTGGCTTAGCTAGAGCATTAACTCACTCATTGGTCACGTTGTGGTCAGTGGTCAGTATATTACTGGCTTTGAAATGTTAACGAGATATCAGCTATCAGCTGCCCACTTAAGTTTGCACTGGGTATATATATGTCATGACCTTGTGACCTGTTTTAAAAACAGTTAGCCAGTTTCATAACAGGTTGACCAGTTTTGAAACAGGAAATCTACCCAGCTTGAACATGGAAACAGAATAAACAAACTCATTTCTCTCAGTATCAAATCTTAAATAGCTATAGCTAGCACAAGGGTTTAGCTAAACATGGCACACTGTTTTAGCTATAGAGACACAACCACGCTGAGCTATAGTTAATTAGCTTGCAGCTATTGGCGAGGGAAGGCCGTAACAAATGATATGTACATAGTTCATGCTGATGGTAGCTAAAGCTAACTAGCTATAGCTATATACTTTTGAGCAGACAATATACCAATATGCTACCAGAAGTGAGTATATATATATGCACATCTGAGGGTGAGTGCGTATATATCAGGCAAAGCACTATTGCCTGTGTTATAACTTATAGCTACATATGCATGCATGTATGTGTAGCTATATATGTATATATGTATATATGTATGTATGTATAATTATGTATGTATGTGTATGTATATGTATACATACTCACCCAGGATTCTCACTACCATATATGAATAGCAAAAAGTATAAATAACATCACACGTGATCTGAACAATTGATTGTGGGTTCACTCAACCAAATGTAAGGTGGCCTTATCACTCGTGTTTCTACAGCATTACAGTATGTCGCTGTAATCATCACTTTTGTGTGAAAAAATACTTATTTCAATAGTGATAGTAAAAGATTTTTGATGAAACATTTTGATCATCGCTTATAACCATTTGGTGTGGCCCCACACTTTGTTTAGCACATATAATATTAGCTTAGGGGTGGATCCAGGATTTTCTGAGGGGATCTTTGAAGCAGGGAGTCTGGGGATGCAGCCCTCCAGAAACAACAGAGTGTTTATTCTTAAAACACCAAAATCATGCAGATTTTGAGTAAATACAAGGGAGGTAGTGTATATATGGAGTAGGAGGTGTGGTGAGTGCAACCCCTTAGAAGGATGGATTGTTTTATAAAGTAGCTACTGAAATGACATTACTCAAGAAATAGTATAATACCAATACAACGTTCTTTTGGCTTCCCTGATATGGTTCAGGAGGGGGTAAATTGACCCCTTTGACCCCTCCTTGGATCCGCCCCTGTTAGCTCAAAATTTCATTTTGATCTGATTGATATAATAATTAAAATCAGTATGACATTATATTAGCTACTGTATAATATTATAGGCGACAGTATAAGTACATAGCTATTGCTAGTTAGCAAGATATTTGGCAGTCGTGACATTATTATTTTTAATTTATCTACATGCAGCTATAATACAACTAAAATCATAAATCATGTCACGAGATATCAATCGTAGATCTCAGGATGGTCTTACAGACCTTTTACAGAAGATACAGTCAAATTTGGTAGATGATGTGGATGATTTAGATGATCAAATAAGTGAGCTCAAAGGAGTTCTTAATGAAACATTAGGAGATCTTCCATTTAAATTTGCAATTTTACTTGTAGTGTTCCTTAATTTTCTATATACTTCTTATGATGCATATTTTGCTACCAGAATAACCAGCATGATTACAAATGAGTGTTACTGTCATCCTACTGATAGAACTTTCTATAGATCAGTTATGATGTTGTCTATGATTGTCTGGATATTGGTTCTGTTTATTTACGGAACTTATTCTACTTTTGGACGTCAACATATAGTCTGTGCCCGTCATAATGAAATAAAAACAAACAAGTATGTTAGTAAAACACATGAAGATTTAGTCAAATTACTGGATGTACTTGAAAAAAAGGAGAAGACATTTCAAGCACAGCTTAGAGAACTGGTTACAACAAAGTTTTTAGATGATGATCATTGTGAAAGCATCCGGCAACATTATTACAGTACATCTCTTTATTGGAAGACTGATACTAATTCATCTGGAGATCCGCATGATAAAACCTGTGAAAAAGATAAGCAGGATGGAACTGAAGATAATAACTCTAAGCAAACTAACGGTGAAGCTAGTGTATCGCAGGCTAACGTTGGCATAGAAATTACTGTGCAGGCAGAAATAGAGTCTGGGCAGACTAAGAATAACACAGCCAATTATGATACAGAATCTGGGCAGGCTAATGGACAAAATCACACTGGGCTGCCACAGGCTAACCCCAGTACTGAGCAAACCTTTGAAGCTGACAGTGCACAAAATGAGATTACCTCTGGCTCTAGATCTAGGTATAATAGTGTGTCCGTAAATCATTCACAGGGTAGTGATGACCTTGGAGAGCTCGAGGTTACAAAGGTTAACAAAAAGAGTATTCAAGAACCTCAAAGTGAAACAACCAGAAGATGGTATTGCTTCATGTTCCTTAAAGTCAGTCTTATAGCACTTAGGTTTATCTTCCGGTTATTGATAGTTCCATTGCTTCAGCTGCAGTTGTTTAATGACTATGCATGGTATTGCTTATTGAACAATATCGTCAGAAACTATTGTGAAACTGAAACTAGTAAGTACTATATTGGTCTGGATCATTCTCTTGTGAATTACTGCATGTACATTCTACTACTCATTGCTTTGCTTTTTAGTTTTTTGATAAACTGGTTTCCAAAAGGTATTCCTCAAGTTGTGTTACTGTATAAAGCTGGAAGTATTATGATAAATAAAAAGGGACTGTTCAAGTCACAGTTTGACTACAAGAAACTTGTAAATGAATCTGACACTGCATGACTGATGATGTAATGATGTAATCTAATGATGTAATGTAATGATGTAATCTAATGATGTAATCTGACACTGCATGATTGATGATGTAATGATGTAATGTAATGATGTAATCTGACACTGCATGATTCAGTGATGGTTCTACCAGTAATGCTGCATGGTTACTGAAGAGCAGAAGAAACTTTTTTGTAACCCGCCATCGACTTCCTAGTACTGTAGTTATTTGTAACTAAATAATTAGTTTCTACATAGTAGTAGCTACCCTATTATAGCTGAATGCATGTGTAAGAACAGGGAATTCTATATATTACGCTAATATTCCAGCAAAAGAAATTATAAAAATTTAATACCCTGTACCAACTGTGGAATGGAAGTCATAAAGGCAATAATAGATGGGTAGTTCACCTGGCTGTGAAACTTAATAAAATTCATTTAAAGGGTTTCTTTTAAAATTTGTTTAAAGGGTTAATTCCCTCAAGCTTGGAATAACATCTACCACTGACTTCGCTTTTCATCATAGCTAGACTGTTTCCATAAACCTGCCACTTATTCATGATCATCACCACTAGTCATCTAGCTAGTTAGCTGTTAATTCATTACTATAGAGCTGTGCTGCAATACTATATCTAAATTTCCCAAATTATTCCCCCCTTAAACTTAATCTACTTGAACAATTATACAAAACATAGCCTTCAATATGCAAGAAAAGATCTAGACACTTTGCACCATGATTGCCGGCGGGTTTAAATTGGTACAATGTAAGCTAAAATACTTTGTATATAGCAGCATCTGTAACTTTGATTATCAAAGGATACTAGTTAGGTATACACTAGAGGTCTAAAGGTAACTTCTTGTAGTTTAAACTAGATTGGTTATTTTTATATCATGGAATTAATGCTTTAAATTAGCCCTATCATTTCAGCATTGCTCTTGATTCTTTCATTGGCTATCTCAAAATTATATCCTAGCTGTAACATGTATGTATGTATGTATGTTTGTGCTTATATGGATTCATTTTACACTAGTACTGATAGTTTATAGCTTATGATAATGAGCATATTTATAATAGCTATACACTGTAAAAAATGAAGTCTGCATACCACACTAATGGTGTGACAAATGACATTGAAGGGGTTCTAACCACTATATTAATAAGGTGATTATCATCCTACACTGTCATTTATCACACCATATACCGTAGTGTGATATGCACACTTCATTTTTTACAGTGTATATTCCGTGACCAGATTTACAAAAGGTTACACGCCCGACCTTTCCAGTGGATCAGTGAGTTAATAAGTTAGTTATTGATAAATTAGTACTTGTGTAAAAATACATGCATGATTTAGCAATTAGTAAATTACCATAATCTTTAGTGTTCTCATGCCAAAACTTTCCAAGCTTCCTTGTATTGGTCCCTACTCACTTTTTAAATTATTTTATTCTTACTCCTAATGCATGCTAGTGGGTCTTATGGCAGGCAGGCCAGCAAGTAGTCAATCAGACCATAAAATAGTATACCCTACTGAAACTTCAATTTAATTAAATCCATCCACACCTACACTTGGGCAGGACTTAGGTCTCAAAGTTAATCAGGGCAGGTAGATATTAATATGAGTCGATCCAGTTTATAATACCATATGTATCTAAATATGTAATATGAAGGGAAAATATCCATCTGCATTAAGTTACAGGTACTATAATTTTTTCTATATTTGAATGCAAATCACAAAAGCTGACCTCCAAACCAAAAGTGCTATTACAAGGCGATGTAGTTTATAATGACAATTCAACATAAATTATGCAATATGAAGAAAAATATTAACCCGTTTACGAGGTACATACACATGCAGGTACTAAATATGTTTTTATGTCTAGGTGTGGATCACACAACGTATGCAATGGGAATTTCCAATCTTATTTCCATAAGGTATACTATCTATGATCAGACAAAATATTGGTAGATTTGAAACTCCTCTACAGATGGCAAAGGAACCATCAATTCCTTCATTCAACACCATCAAAGAAGGGTGTTTTATTCACACATTAGTAGACAATTAAACACTGTTGCTTCCTTTGTATGATATATACAGCACTGGCTGCAGTACTTTGAGTAATACTTAACATTGTTTGCACTCAATTAGTATGGTCCACACGTGACCAAAAAATAAATTATTAAAATAAATATTAACAACTAGATAAACATTAACAACTAGATAAACATTGCTATGGTAGATAATTTATTAGGAAATTATAACACTGTCTCTACAAGCTTGTTTCATTTATGATATCTTCTGTTTCTTCATCTTGTGATGGATCATTGGTTACTTGCAACTATTAAAAAATGATTCATTTAAATATATGGTAGTACTTAATAGTAGAGATAGACATAAACAATGGTGTCCAAACTATAAATGCACCATCATAACATACGTACCTTACCTTACTCAACGAAAACCAACTGATTCAGAAATAGCTACATTGGTAATGCTAGCGTAACTTGTTAACTACTAATGATGTAATCTGAAAAAATATTTACTATCCATATTTTATTTGAAAACAATTGCGCTGAGCAGGGGTCAATCTCAGCAAAAAACTAAGAGAAAGCATGCACATATATTCTGGCATGAGAATGACGAAACATTCTATAGAGGTTTTGAGTAGGAAGCAATGGTAAATGCACAGTATCATGTTTCGCAAATACTATAGTACCTAGATCTCTATTAGCTAGCTATGTACTTAGCGTCCTGTAGCATTATACATAGCTACGTATCTTTGCAAAAAAGTTGTCATCATTACCACACTGGTATCTTAGATAACTTAAAGTATTACGATAAATGATAAATATTTAAGTATTGTAGTAATACACTAAATTCAGATAATTGCGGATTTAACAAATATTTCATGATAGACATCAATACTCTCTAACAGTGCAGTCATCAAGGCATTAGTGACTGCTACGTTAGAGTGATTTTGCAGTAACTATAAAATTAAAGCTTTGAACATAGTAACTTCATTAAACACTGTGAAAATGCTAAACAACGAGGCCTGTAAGGAATTTTTCAAACCTACTACCATATTTGGTCTGACCACTTACTGGACTAACATGCAGTCAAACTGCTGCTGGCTTGCCTGCCTACTATAACACCTAGTTACAAGTACTAGCAGCATGGCAACAGATTTTTACACTGCAAATGTTGCATTTATTACAAAACTGTTGTTCCAATGACAGATCATCCACTGTGCTTTGACATCTCTTTTTCTCCTTGATTATTTAACTTTTCTCTTCAGGCAAAAAAGAAGATTATTGTGGCTTTTACTTTCATATTTAGTAATGTTTTTCATGTACGTACTTCATTTAGTTCATTATATTGTGCACTTGAAAATGTGTGTATTATAGCTACACACCTAGAGTTTGAAGTCACAGATAATTTCACGGTTACACAAAGTAGCAACTCATACATATGAACTATGATTGCCTTGTTTGTGAAATTATACACAGCCGTTACTTTTAGTTTTATGATTATAAAAACACTACTTACACATACATGCGTGACTTTTATAGTACATTAATTATTTACTGTAAATGCCTCTGTTGGTGAATTATCAACTAAACCATCTCCAGAATTCCGAACCTAAAAAAGACCACAAAATATTTTTAAATAAAAATATATGTTTTTAAAACAAATTACATACATACGTATATAATAGCTAGACACATACATAGTAGAAAGAACAGAGTAGAGAGCAATTGCTATGATAAGCTATAGTACCTGTCTTGTCCTCCTACATATCTATATAAAATTGATGACATACGCTACTGCTTCAAACTTTCCTAATAAAAATTTCCACAATATAACAAAAATAATAATAATAATGTTGTCTAGATACAGTACTTATATGCTGACAATGCCAATAAATTGTCTAGTTTAAGTGAGTTAATCAAGATACCAATAATCACCGGTCCTCTCTTATTCATCACTATACTCCATGATGTGTTTACTACTCCTGGTCATGTTTATATTCTCTTATATGGTACGTAAAATATTATAGGCACCTTAATTCAAGAAAGTTTATTTTCAGTGTTACACATACGTACATAGCTACATGTCTAGTCACACATACGTATGTAGCTACGTACAAATGTACGTACAACTTACTACTTTGTTTCCTTCTGATGCAAACCTCACAGCATCTTCAATAGAGGGAAATAACCACTCTTTACCAAACTGGTCCATGAAACCTGATCGCAACAACATCTCTCTGTTGGTCTCTATAAAATGTAAGTTATCAGTGTAATGTCATGTGTACATGCATACAAGCAAATGACAGAGAAACAGACATCATCTGTTTTGCTTATGCTATAAATGTGTGAATGAGTGTGTGCGTATGTGTAAATGTGTGTGCGTGTGCGTGCGTGTGCGTGTGTGTGTGTGTGTGTGTGTGTGTGTGTGTGTGCGTGTGCGTGTGCGTGTGCGTGCGTGCGCGCGCATGTATGTGTGTTTTGTGTGTGTGTGTGTGTGTGTGTGTGTGTGTGCGTGCGTGCGTGTGTGCATATATGTGTGTGTGATAGCATGCATCTGTATATAGTGACCGGATTTGCAAAAAGGGGTCTTATACACGCATCTGATTTTGCAACTTTGAAGAGGCATAACTTCATTTGTGAGTGAGCTATTAAGCTGAAATTTTCTCTCTTATAACCACAATGATAGGAAAGGCCAGGTACCAAATTTCAAAGTTGTAGGTCTAACATGAGCTGAGTTACACATCCTTAAAGCTGCAAAATTGGATGCGTGTATAAGACCCCTTTTCGCAAATCCGGTCACAATTATTATAGTGTATGTACGTACATATGTACATATAATATGCAAGTACATATATAGCAACAGTATGCTACACTCACTGTTAGTGGCAGCCAGTAACACTTGTATATTACAGTCTGCATAGCGAGTGACCACCTGTGGAACAAAGAGCAGAGCTATTAATATGTGGCATGACTCAAATAATTATTTTACAATCTACTCAAAGTTATAATACACAATACACAGCTGGTTACAGCCTTGTATGTAGCTACACAACTAACCAAGCATACTCATACGTACTACATTCCAGGGATTTAACATAGATACTTAGCTAGTGTTGTACCGATTGCCAGATTTTAGGAGTATACTGATATCTGATTATTTTACATTCCAGACAGCCGATATTTCAATCCAATACCGATTATTACAAACATACAATAAAACTTACAAAAGTCAAAATTAGCAAATCTATTGGTTCAGTTACAAGCACAAGGCTCTTGAATTATTTGATTTTAATAAACTGACATTGTAACCTTAAAATCTACCAATACCGATTGTCACAAAATTCCCCAATAATCTGCTGTTTCCGATTGTGATCCAATTAATCGGTACAACACTATACTTAGCTATATTTCATGAATCTCAGTTCTTAACTAACTTTCACGGTCTTACTTTCAATGATTTACCTACATACACATATTTAATTTGTAAAGTAATACACTATACTATACAATGATCTACATACACATACATACACTGTAATAACTATACTAAACCTTACATGTAGCATAGTTTTAGCTCCAGCAGAGTCAATAAAAGATACTGGTCCCATGTCAAGTATTATAGTGTGTACTTGCTCATCCATAGACCGCAGGATGTTCACCTCAATGTTTTCTTGGATGTTACCACTATTTATTTCAACTTCCGTATTATTATGATTATTACTACTATCTTCATGATCTTCATCTTCTGTAAGTCTCTCATGTCTGTAACCTCTGTGTTTCAATAACCTTTCTGAAATCTACAGCAATAGACATTACATAAATTTCCCTCCAAATTTATAATTATGCTCAAAATTCTGTAGTTTAAAAATGACCACAATTCAAAAGTCCAAGACCAATAAACTACATTAGTAGCTATTTAGTTACACAATAACTATTTTCTATCCAACCTTATCCACTCCCTGCTCTAAGCAACCTTTGGGACGTATCGTACGATCACAATGAGCCGGATTGACTCCAGATGCTTTAGCCAGTCGAGATTTAAACACACTGACATTAGTAAAACACAATGGAGCAATGAAACGAAATATCAGTATGCCAGGAACTTTCCTCACCTGTGTAAGAAACAAAATTAAGCTTAAGTTTATCATATGTACGTACGTACGTATGATAAACACATACATACATCATTCATGTTTCATTCCAGTCATAGTTACATGTAATCGGAATGAACACAAACACAGCGGTGCATTAACTTCAGCTTTCATGCAACCTTCAAATCTACAAAATATAATAATTATGTGCATGCATAGACACTATGGAAATATCAAATTTAAACAGTTTGCATCATTTTCATGAAAAACACAAACTGGTTTTTCATATGTACATGTTTTAGTGCCACAACTTTACAATTAAAATAACAGAATTATGTAACTATTCACATCAACAAAATACCCAACAGTTCTACCAAATCACATGCACCAGCTTCATGTAGCGCGCTATGTTACAATGCTTAGCTAAATAGTTTACTTATAAAAGAAGTTAACTTACATTACTGAAATACAATTGATTTCTGTATATTTCTGTATTCTCAGCTTTGCCTAGCACAGCACTAGTCGGCCTAAATAAGAAGATGATTACAATTAATATGATACATAATCTTCAAAATTGTGATGATGCAAAAATTAAACTGCAAAAATCCTTTCAGGCTTGTCTAAATATTAAGTAGCTTTAGAAAGTTCACTCACTAAATTTGCAAAAATCAGATAAAGATGTATTCTAAAAATCACTTAAGCATTTTATTCCTAGCCAGCACTTACAAAATAATTCGTATGATAATCAGAAAAAGAGAAAACTCTATTCCCACTCCAAGACCAGTATCGGCGCCCAGGAATACTGTAGCTAGGAACACAACAATCCATACCAGCTGTAGCAACAACACAAATGAAACAGTAATTTGTGTGTACACATGCAAATACATATACTATATGTATCCAAATAAACATTGCACTCAACATAGGAGTCCGAATAGATGCTGCATAGTCCAGCACTGTAATGTTAATAATCGCCTGGAGCCATTTAAAATGCCTTAATAATTATAATAATATACAGAAGGAAAATTTAATACTTGATACATGGCAACTTGAAGTTACACATATGAACCGAGGATTATTTATGCATACGAGGCACTAGTACACATGTAGCAAGTTATAAATATTTTTGATCTTGCCACAAATCAACATACGTAGCTACTTGGTGGGTATATGTAAATTGATAGACAGCATAACAACTACACACATATGCATACACACATATGCATACACACATATGCATACACACATATGCATACACACATATGCATACACACATATGCATACACACATATGCATACACACATATGCATACACACATATGCATACATACATATACATACACACATATGCATACACACATATGCATACACACATATGCATACACACATATGCATACACACATATGCATACACACATATGCATACACACATATGCATACACACATATGCATACACACATATGCATATACACACATATGCATACACACATATGCATACACACATATGCATACACACATATGCATACACACAGTTACGCACCATATCTGGTATGCAGAGCTTATAATATTTGTGCACATCTTTACACTGCTTAAACATTCCATATAATGCCACCACAATAGTGGATGCCAGGACAGCCTGCAAAATACAAAATTGCATTAATTAGAAGTATATACCAGAAATGTCATATTAGAAGTACGTATATACCAAAAATGTAAGTATATATATGTGACTGTCTGAGCTAAAACCAGCCTAGTTCACACCTCCAATTGCATCGGGTTAATTGTCCATAAAAACTTTCAGGAATGTCATACGGAGCTCAAATTTTCAGTGATGATAAAGAGATGTTATATCTACTAACATTGTAATTTTGAGCTGTTTATGTCTTTCCAAACAAATTTTATAAACCATTAAAGTAGCAAATTTGGAAGTGTGAACTAGGCTGGTTTTTGCTCGGACAGTCACATACATACGTACATACGTACATACGTACATACGTACATACGTACATACGTACATACGTACATACGTACATACGTACATACGTACATACGTACATACGTACATACGTACATACGTACATACGTACATACGTACATACGTACATACGTACATACGTACATACGTACATACGTACATACGTACATACGTACATACGTACATACGTACATACGTACATACGTACATACGTACATACGTACATACGTACATACGTACATACGTACATACGTACATACGTACATACGTACATACGTACATACACACATACATACATACATACATACATACATACATACATACATACATACATACATACATACATACATACGTACATACATACATACATACATACGTACAAAGCTGTGTATATGCAAACTTACTGTTGGAAGTCTTTGAAAGAGTGGAGCTACCCACAATAAAACAACTAATAGAATTGATGATGAGATGAAGGACACCAACTAAACAGCAAAATCATAACACAATATTAAAAGGCTATAAAAGTGTATACTACCAGTATTAAAAATTTAATGTGCAAAATTAAATAC
>OZ005749.1:13335038-13365038 GCA_963930835.1 Spongia lamella | reverse complement strand
TGACTGCTATATTAGGAAGTATTATAAGCCTTGGTTTCATTGCAGGGTAAGAAGCCATAACAATTTAACAGTTCAAATTTTTTTAATGCTGAGCACAATGGATACATAATACACCAATTTACATGCTTATATAATGACAAATTTAAGTTTAAATCAGTAGACAGTGTAGCTGAAAGATAAGATTTACTCATATAGGCATTAAATAGATACATATATATATATATTTCGAATGTTCAAATTTACTACCGGATGTTACTTACTGTTAAGACTAACTACCTAAACACTCTGCTATATTTGGTATGGAAAGTATTATTAGCTGCATGTGTGTACACGTGTCATTATCACTGGCTTATTGTTTACTCCAGCTCCAGGACAAGATGAAAGCAGCACATGGTGTTATAGAATATTGTCATCTCTACTGGACGACCCCAGCACACACAATATAACTTTCAACACATCCGATGGTAGTGTGAGTGGTCACAGAGCCATAGCAGCTGCTGGCTCACCAGTTTTACATGCCATGTTATACGGCAACATGAAGGAGAGGAATGAGAGGGAAATCAACCTGCCATCTGCCGACACTGAAACATTCAAAGCTGTATTGTCATTTGTGTACACTGGAAAAGTTGAATTAGATGCCAACAATTGTTACAAAATTTTGGAAGCTGCTCAATATTTTATTGTAGCCGCATTAGAAAACCAATGTGTTGATTTTATTGCTGGCTCACTGAATAACGAGAATTGTTGTACCATTGCTACTTTTGCCAATAGCAAAAATATTGTTAGTTTGCTTGAAAGATGCAATCAGTTTATGAAACATATTGGTGAGATCATACACAGTGCAGAATTTGTACACCTTCCAGTTCAGAGTATTACTGAAATATGTAGCAGTTCAAAGATTCATGTTAAAGAAGTAGATCTATTTCTCGCTGTGAAAGAATGGATTGATAACCAAGATTCTCTGCCTGAAGATACCATTAAGAACATCCTACAATTAATACGGTATCCACTAATTTGTGCCAAAGATCTAATCGAAAAGGTTAACCCTACGGGTTTAGTTGATCCATCTCTGTATCAAGCAGCTTTAGAATATCGACTATCATCCAAGGCATACAAGGGAGTTGAAGAAGACCAAGCAAAATTGTGAGGATACTATTTTGATTTTCATGTGCTTTGTGGAACAGGAATGTTCATCAAGCATACCCCTAAGGGCACAGTGATAACTAAAAGGAAAGGAGAAGCATGTGTTTGTGTCTCCAACCTTATTTTATTCACACAATCAAATCCTTTACACTTTAAAGTGAGTGCGAAGCGATGCTCAGATGATGATGATGATGATGATGATACAATTGAGCTACTGTTAGGGCACAAATGTCACTTTTTTGGTCACATTGCTGGTAACTATGCCAGAATACCTCTCGGTGACATCACATTAAATGAAGAAATTGATGGCATTATTTCAAGAAAGGAGGATTGTATGGAGATAAAAGTTGGTAGCAAGGAAGCAAGAACAAGTGTTCGACATGACAGTGGTATAAAAACACTTGCTGTGTGCATAAGAAATGTAAGAGACCAAATCATAATCACAAAAACTTGACCACCCAGCTGTAGCTGATTGCTGATTGTCAATTTGCTGTTATGTCATATTGCATATTGTATTATAATTGTATTGGTAACTTGCGTATGTTCAGTACTAACTACTCATACATGCATGACGCTATATAGCTATAGCTACTTGCATTCATATAGCTAGTACTTCTTCTAATTAAAGTTCTTTCAAAACATGAGTTATATACGATCCCATCATTTCTAGTAGGTAGCTACAGTGCTTTGCTTTTAAAGATCTTACTTATAAAATGCAATATGCCACAATCAAAAATTTTTATATGTTGGTTTGCGGATGGTACCACTGGGGGTAGCATATGGAAATAAAACAGAATGACTAACAGCTGTATTTTCTAGGAAACTATAGCTAGGCCTATAACACATTGATATGCGAGACTGAGCCTTCCAGTGAAATATAATTTCATCCATGCTGCTTATACTGTATCACATCCCCTGATTCTAAATTTAAATACTCTAATAGAGCGCTCATAAAGCTGTGCAAATTGGAGCATAATACATGCAAACAATGCCTAATAGGTAAAATTTAAGGTAAAAATATAGCTAGCTACACTGATATATAAGCCTTTTTAATTTCCCCCTGAACTCAGTCAGTTGTATCAACAATGTAGTTATGTTGCTTTACTCAGTATCTATCGAGGACTGAATCCGCCAGTCAGAATCAATTAACATACAATAGTAGTAAATCGTTCAAGGTGGCTGACACAGCTCATTCAATACTTTAACTGAAGTCTAGAGTAGCCGCTACCTCACTCAGTTTCCGGCCACCGGCAATGTCGTTGCTGGTCCAGTCTCTCATATACACCGGCACTGACGAAAACTGCTGCAAAGTTTATCTGCAGTGTGGAATCTTCTACGTTCAGCTAGAGAACTTTGTGTAGCTGGAAGTAACGTTGGCAACGATGCTGTAACGCACAAAGCTTCTCAGTACGGAATGGGCCTAGGTACGGAATTATAATAGTTTCGCGCACATGGCGCTTATTTGTCGTGTTGTTTATCGGGCAGAGTCCCAAGATCGCTGTATTCGACTTCATTAAACTATGATGGATGTGTCTCCTAACGCACTGGAAGATGAAGGGGAACCTTCATTCAAGAGAGCAAGAACTGATACTGGTAAGACCGCTAAGATAACACTACACTGGAACATATTGCTACATCATAATATTATACTCTAACTGTTTATTTTCGATCTCGCTTTGAGAACTTGTCTCCGCGTGGCAAGTTAGAAAAAATGGGAAAAATCGGTATACCGGCGATACTTACCGGCCACGACTTCTTGCAAGCCAAAGAGAACAAATTAGTAAAAGTGTCCAGAGTCAGCAATTACGTATTCTTTTCAGGGAAGGCTAAGCAGGAGTAGGAGAGTGTGATATATCCTGTAAACAACATGTGATGTATCACGCCACATACTCGGCTTTACCATATATTATGTGCAACAGCTACAATGTGTATCTTAACACAGCAAGACCTGAACATCTTGTCAACTAGTCTGCATCCACTCACTGCGACCCTTCCGTCAAGTGAGTTGCTTAGTGGGTACCTTCTATACTTATTGGATGTCGTTATCCAAGGAACTCTTCCTAATGTGTTTGTACGCTTGCATGGGATAAACCCAAGAGCCTAAACCTCATTGCCAATGTTATATCTTAGCCTGTACACTGATCATGGCATGTTGTACAAGTTCTTATATACCTACAACTATGCACATAATGGTAAAGGTATGTGGCGTGATACATCATGTATTGTCACAGTTACTGGATGTGTATGCAGTAGAGTCAATAGTCTCTATGGTATGCATATATCACAGAACTCCCGCCCCAAAATGGTTTAGTATGTAGCTACCCAGTTAGCCAAATTCAAAGCTATGTGCCTGATAAATGTATACCGTATAGCGCGAAACGTTGGCGGCGTAAAACTTTGGCGAATCAGCAAGATATTACATTGGCGAAGAAAACTTTGGCGAATAACCTACTTTGGAGATCAAGCAGAAATGAGTGGTGGCCGTCGGGAAACGTTGGCGGCATAAAATTTTGGCGAATCAGCGAGAATAACGAAAAATAAATCGGCATTATACCTAGCGCAAATAACACGTCAGAGTTTGCATCGGTTTATGACAATAGACCCAACCAGTCGAGCAACCAGTCCCCAGCGCGACCAATACAATACACTAGGCTACCCGTAAACTCGTTCGTAAACGTACGGTATACGGTAACGTTACCTACTCGATAGATTTTGCTGGAACCTTTTCACTCGGACCATTGGGGTCAGGAAAGGCTATAGAGGTCGACGACACAACAGGTATTAACCCACAGCCATGTTCGAACGAACCATGCGTTAAATCAACTGGATCATGTGAGATCAAATTTACGGATTTGAAAACATTGGAAGGGAAAATTTTGGCAAATCGAAGTTCAATTTGCCAAATTCACCAATGTTTTCCACTGCCAACTTTTCGTGCTATACGGTGGATAGCTACTTAACCGTACGTCTATGATAAAAGTATCTGGTCACTGTTTTATTCAAAGTTGTCCCAATGGAAAGCCGCCACTGTTTTTGCATGAATAAACACTTAGTGTAATTGACAAATTAATGACACTGTTATTTTCTACATTGGAAATTATTAGCGCCATGCTTGTTACAAGTAGCTATTCCCACATTATTGGAACCATTGCTCATTATTGAATCTCCATTAAATAGTCCACATTAATTTTTGGAAACTGTGGTTACTATTGGCCACCCTGCCCACATGTTAATTGCCAAAAAATCATAAATTTTTAATGGATTGGCAACCAGCTTTGTCAAAAAAATTATGGGGATTAACCACTATGCTTACATGCAAGATGTGATTTTTAACATACTATTTTTGGTAAAACTATGTACATCTAAATGGAACTGTAAGGATTCTTCAACTGCATGGTTTACAAGTCCACCTGCCACGTACGTCCACAATGTGCCCATTTTCATGTTTACGCTCTTCAAAGCAAACAGAACAATGTCACACTTATCGTATTTGCAGTAGTCGTGTGTTCTTGACGTAGCCACTGCTGTTGAGCATATAGCATAAATAAATAAATAGTAGAACATTAGATACAACTTGTTGACTGTATTCTAGTGTCTGATTTAACAATGTCTCAATATTTGTAGCTGTGACAGATGCTTTTTCAGTGCTTGGTTTTCTTATAATACTGCATGCTCTGCTTTTTGCTTGTTAACTTCTTTCTGCAGCTAGTGGATATCGTAATTTAGCGTAAGTGGTCAATTATTGGACACATTTCAACTAGCTGCTGTAACTCAACAAGTATCCATCATACTGACTTCCGGTTTTCACCAATCGATAGCCCATTCTTTGGAAACAATAATAATCTTTGTGACGTAACTAGATTTTCCGTGGTATGCAAGCGTATAGGGTGTTGGCAACCAATTATCGCACACGCATAACCAATTATCGGATGATGTACTTTTTTCTAGTATCAATTATCGGACAGCCATGAAACTTTGTGGCATAAGTTCTTATAGGCTAGATGGATCCTTTAGATATTTTTGCAGAATGTAAGGGATGTTATGTCAAGTAAGCCATGTTAGTTTCATGCTGTTATCTTTCTCTGTCATTGCAATATGGGTATTTATACTTGGCGGTATTTTAGAAAATCAACCAAACTGGTGAAAGTAGCAGCCTTAGTACATATGTCTTTAAAATGCTTTATTACTGGTTTGATGTGGATAAAGAGTGTTACTTCCCATTCTTTTGCTGTTAGTTAAATCCGTGCACTATGCTTTTCGTAATACTATCTGCTTACATTATGCGTGTTTCAATACATGAAACCCTGTCCGATAATTGATACCATCCGATAATTGACCACTTACGTTACCTTCATTGTATAATTTCTGTTTGTCAGTTTGCTTTTGTTAACTGCTGTTCTAATAGCTAAATGAAAATATAATTGAGACAATAGCTATACTGGTAATTGCCGGCTGCTTCCCTTGTTTAGCACAGAGATTTATGTTCCATGGATTTTTCATAAGGAGTATATATACCCGAGTTCCTAGTGTTTTAAGACAGTGTCATAATGCAAGCTATGTGCATGATGTTGTAATAGAATTGTCCATGGTTATGTTTTTGATTCCCTTTAGATACAACAGAAGAAGAAAAGAATGTCTTAAAAGAGCCAGAATGGCCTGTTAAAATATTGAGTGGTCTTTTAGATGATACCAGCACCCACGATGTCACATTCAGGACATCTGATGGTGGTAGTGTGAGTGCTCATAGGCTAGTAATAGCGGCTAGCTCACCAGTGTTCCGTGCCATGTTATATGGTAACATGAAAGAGAGCAATGAGAAGGAGATTGAACTACCATCTGTAGATACCAACTGTTTACAAAATGTGCTGACATTTATGTACACTGGACAAGTGGAAGCAACCCTGTCTGAATACCAGAGCTTATTATTAGCTGCGCATTACTTCAATGTTACAGCATTAGAGACCAAATGTATTGACGCAATTGCAGGCTCACTGACTCATCTCAACTGGTGCAAATTGACCGTTTTTGCCAAGCAACAGCAGTTTGATGTGTTGCTTAAACAATGCTATGCATATATGCAAAACTACTTGGATAAAATCATCAATACTCCAGACTTCAAGAGTCTTCCTGCTGAAATTATGACTGAACTATGTAATAATTCATACCTCTGCATGAAAGAATTAGATCTGTTTGTTGCTGTTAATGAATGGTCAGACTACCAAAAAGACACTCTATCTGAAGACACTATTAAGAGTGTTTCTCAACTAATACGTTATCCCCTAATTCATTCTGCTGATCTTGTTGAAAAAGTAGGTCCCTCACACTACGCTGATCCATATCTCTATAGAACTGCTTTAGAATATCACGTTTGGCCTTACAACTTTAGTGGGCCCCCGGATCAGATAAAGATTCGAAAATTCTATTTTGATTTTCGTACAAATTCAAAAGGAATGCTCATCGAGCATAATCCTATGGGCACCTTTATCACAAATGAGGGTGATTCGGAAGGACCATTGTGTAAATGTTTTGTTAAAATCCATCCTAATGAGTCAAGCCCCATCCGGTTTAAATTTTGTTTAAGAAGCTATGGAGATATAAGATTGCTCACAGGTTCTCGGCATACTATTGCTTGCTTACATGTCCACAGTTTCCCACTACACAAAGAGCTCGATGGATGTATTATACTGAAAGAAGGTAATTTACAAATCAAGGTTGGAAATGACAGTTCAATTGTTGCCTATAAAGATGAAATTGTGCAGAAAGATGAAACAGTCTTTGGTGTCTACATAAAGAACAAAGGTGGTCAAGTAAAGATCATCAAAGTATGACAAGCTATGTAGCTAGCTATACTTTTAGAGGCCACGGGCCATATAGCTTTATAACACTTAGTTATTTGTTTTACTAAGACAGTATAACCAAGAGTAGATAATGTATAACCTAATACATGTACATATACTTAGATACACTGTAAAACTGTTCACCAATAGTTTCAGTGAACATCACTAAAAACATCAGTGAATGTCACTTGCTACCATTATACTCACTACATATTATAGTCTTTTACTAGCTAGTTACTTTATAATTATTATGTGGGTGGTAAATACGCTACCTTAACATCAAACAAACAGTTTTATGATGAATTTTAGCGAAATGATTATAAAACTTCAGAAAGTAATTAGATGCTCAAAACTTAGAGTAGTGATTGATGTTACATGCAGTGCAGTATGGCACTATCAGTACTGCAGTGAAAGATGGTCCTACCAGATATTAAAGTATGTACTATAGGATCACATGTAGCAGTACAGTATCCCAAGACCAAGTTGTGGGATACCTATGGAGTGGTTACACAGATTGTACAATACTACGTGAAGACAGATAGATCAAAGATCTTTGTACGTAACTGCAGATTCTTGCGCAGAAGAGTCCCAGCATCGATTCCATCATGTATATTGGTGAAGGAGCAGCCGCTGCTGCTGAGGAGGTCATCACAGTCAAAGAAACCTGTAAACAGACTAATAGAAGACCCATCATGGGCTTTAAGCCTTTTATGTATGTGTGTAGCTAGAACCCCCCATAAAAAGCTTAGTAGGGGAGTGTAGGGTATTAATGTATATGTATGTATGATGTATGTATGTGATTGTACTGAGAGGTAATTAATTAGAGTGCGCATCACGTGAACCAAAGAGGTTTTCGAGAAGCCACTTTAAAGCATGACATTAGCTTGATTAATCAGGTGGTTACGTACATATACGTAGCAATAATCTTGTCTATTATTAATTAGGAGAAGTTTCCTTCAGTCACATCAGCATGGAATTCGAAGCTTTACACCTTTCATGAATATACACAAACTCCTTCATCAAAAAATTTGCTAGTTAAGCACATGGATGAATCATCCAGTCCAGTAGTCTGCAGATGGAATAATTGTGACAGCAATTACAACTCACCAGAGGAACTGTCAAAGCACCTTGGCTTTCAGCACGATCTATCGGACTGCATTTGTTACTGGACACCATGTAGTAGAAATCTCGAACCCTTTGATACTCAATATAGGTTGATCATACACCTCAGAAGTTATACTGGAGAGAAGTCATACAAGTGTATTATACCAAGCTGTGTGAAAACATTCTCACACTCGCAAACCATGAGAATACATGTGCAAAGAACACACACTGGGGAAAAGCCGTATGCCTGTGGTTACGAAGGCTGTCCAAAGAAGTTCACAAATAGTAGTGGCCAGGCCAAACATATCAATACTCATGTGCAGACAAAGCCATATAAATGCGAGTGACAAGTATTGTGCAGACCTCACCTCCATGAGGAAGCACTTTCAATCGGTTCACTTCCACGATGAGCAGGGAAACAGAATAAAGACAATACATGATTATAATAGTCCTGCTCCACCTGCCAAGCAGCCTCGTATAGTGCCAAACTCTGTGGTAATTACCAGCAGCATGGTGACTCCAGTGAATGATGCAGGATTGGCAAACAAACAAGCCATTACCATAAATTCCTCTACAGCAATGATTAACAGCAACTCTAATCACAGGGACAATAGTTTGGTTCGAGTACCAGTCTTTCAATTGCCAAAAGGTGAACCTTTGTCGGGACAGTCCAACATGTCACAGCTGATTCAGGAGGGAAAGATTAAGCCAATACTATTACAGAATGGCAATGAACAATCGATATTGATGTTTGTGCCGACAGCTAATATACATGATGCTACAGCTCCAGCAGCTATGATGATACCCGTGTTGCCGCCTCAAACACTCCATCAACAGCTACCTGTCTCACAACTGTCATCACAAAATACACCCCCACCACTGGTACCACTTCACACAACAGTCACAAGTTGGTGACAGCAACCACCGAACAAACAACCTGTACAACCTTTCATGTAATTGTATCAAGTGGATGAAGAGCAAAGAACAACAGACAATTAAAAGTACCTAATATTACATACACTCGTAGTTGATTAATACTTTGTAGTAGCTAAGTTTTAATTGTATACAGTATACAAAGTGCATGCTTTCTATTATTGTCTTTGTAATAATAATGCATGCCACCCTGACAACAGCAACTAACATAGTTATGATGATTTAAGTAACCCAAAACCTCACAATGAATTGTAACCAAATTTGCAAAAACTTAGCTAGCTACATGCACTTATAGGGCTGAGCAATGGTATCGATATAATATAGTGTGATATACCGTGATGGTAAGTTACTATTGAATATTGCAATTGTTTCTAAAAGACAATCACAATTCTTATTGAATTAATTTTTAGCTTCAGTTTGCATAAGTTATGGCATTGTTACCAACAATGCCGTAACTTATGCAAACAGTTACTAATTAGCTTTCAGATGTCGACAAGTTCATTCACATACTTGTGTAAGGGTCTACTTGCAAGGCATTCAGTGAAATTAAGTCGTCTTAAGCTTATTTTACATAAGTACAAAACTGTAAAATGTACCCTTTCATCAACTAATTAATTATATAATTATAAGCACTATATATAGGAATCGTATTCATTATCGGGTTAGTTACACTGCAACCATATCTTGCATACAATTTTACCTCCACCTGTGATTAAGCCAGAATATCATTCCAACTCATGATCATTTGGTAGGGTGGGTAGGGAAGCCTTCTCAAAGAGACACGTAGCATAGAGTAATGTACATATACAGCATATAAATAGCTACCACACAGTCATGTGATATTCACGTGACCAATTGATATTTCATGATCATGGGAGCTTTTTTGTCTAATTTGCAATTGATGCATATGCTCTCAAAATACACACCCTGTAGCTACTTGTAACACATACATGATTAACCACCTTATGTGGTCATTGACAAATAATAGAGCTTTTGACTTTGAAAACTTGGCATGCACCTGCGATTATAGCTAGCTACTACAGGTACTACAAATTTGACACAAGATCTAGAGAGAGATCATGCTCAGAGCATAGACATATGTAGCTATAGCTACACATGTCTATAAATAATGCAATTGTTATTTTTTTATATATACTTCATAAGACTCTTGATGATCATTAATGTGTGTAGAGTTGTATAGTTGGATGAGCAGATAATACCTGCAGCTGTACATGTTTTCACAGACTTGGTCACATCTGATCGTGAAAAGGTGTAGCTACTGTACTGTTGTTTAATTCTCACTAGCTACATGGGACCTATGGTCTGAGCCCACTGTGGCTGGTTTTGTCACCTACTGAATGTACTTCTGTGAATCTGGAGTGGCTACAGTCTAAAACAAGAGAGCTAAAGTGGCTTCAATATTTCAAATTGGTATTTCTCGAAATACAAAATTTGACAATATACGGTCAGTTTTTGTAAATCCGGTCACAAATGCAAGGATAGAAATTTTCGATCATCCATAAAAATCCAATCCATTATGTAGCTAGCTATAGATGAGATGAGCCAACATTACTTCTATCAATGATTAGCTACACTAGTATACAAAATTCTAACATGCCATTACAAACCTACAAAATAATGTACTCGCTACATGAAAATGTCTTGTAGATAAGAGATCGCCAGTCGATCACCAGAATTGTACATGAAAATGCACAAGTAATATGGGGACTCTTTGTATGAAGTAGCTGTAAGTGATCGAGATCCAATCCTTGCAGTCGCTCTAGAGCCACTGACAGAAACTGAAACTTCTATTTCTTCCCCCCGTCTAAGAAATTTAGCACTGAAGCCATCGCTATATCTCTCACAAGTAAGACCTTCAAAACTAGTAGATCTCAGAACAAATTGGATAGTGCTAGAATCCGAACTTATAGATTTCAAGCATAATCCAAAACGTATGGATTTTCCTTCTAGTGGGCAAACCTTCACCGCACAGAGTCCTTTCCAGCCAATGGTACCAATTCGTGTAATTTCTATTCCATTTTTGGTCTTTCCTAATTCAACTGTATCTGGTGTGACAGAAATAACCTCAAAACTGGGTTGTCTCGGTATAATTTGCTCAAGATCTCCAGAATATTCCTCTGGCTCTAAATGATACTCCAAAGCTGATGTGTACAGAGCGGAGTCAATCTCCTTCACCTTTTTCACTGTATGAATAAGATCATGTTTTGATATGAGAGGATATCGAATTAATCTGAAGATGCTTTTAGTGATGTCAGACAGCTCATAATTTTGATTGTACCAAATTACAACTGCCAGAAAAATATCTATCTCAGGTGCACGTATATCGGTGCTTTCAAGAAATGTCAAAAGAATCTCAAATGGCATATCTTTGAATTGTGGTGATTTGATGAATTCAACAGCATGAATAAACATGTATGAAAAACACTTTTCTACTAGTGACGTAAAGCCTTTGCCATGTGCAAATGTAACAATTTGACAACAATTTTCAATATTAAGTGTTTCGTTTATGCACTCAACACAGCGGGCCTCTAGAACGTTAACTCCAAAATAATTAGCAGCTTCTAATAATTTCATACACATGTTCATACCAAAAACTGCCGCTCCACTGTACATAAACGTTAACAAAACTTTAAACGTTTCAGTATCCACCAACGAAAGTTCAATCTCCTTCTCATTGCTCTCTTTCATGTTACCATACAACATGGCATGGAACACTGGTGAACCAGCTGCTACTATTGCCCTGTGACCACTTACACTACCACCATCAGATATCTTAAATGTTACATCGTGTGTACTGGGGTCATCCAACATGGCACCGAAGATTTTCTGGCACCAGCTTGCCTCGTTAACGCTACACCTTTCGCATTTGGCTTCTTCTTTACTCATTGTGTCGCTCTACGATACTAGGCAGTTCTTGTAACGTTTTATTAGTGGAGCTGATGATACTGTCCCTTCTCCCTGAGCAGGCGCTTATTATTAGAGGCGTCAGGGTCATATACGGCGGTACTTATCTCAAGTTTTGTTCGACTGCTTTATTAGAGTATTATTATGGTAGTCTCGCGCCGCCCGCCCCTATATTTTAGGGGAGGGGGGCGCGAGACTAATAATTATTATGGTGGATGCCAATAGCTAGTTACATACGTAGCCGCATATTTTCAATGCACGAATGCTACAGGGTGAGGTGTATCAGGTGGCTAATACCTAAGTATTTACCACATGTAATATGTACTGTTAATCCTTAGCTACGTATTACAATAAACAGTTAGTTATACACTCATGAATTGATGACAACGAATGGTATATTGGAACTATACTAAGTGTACTGATCCAGGGTAGATTTTAGCCTGCAAAAATGAAAAACAAAAATAACACAACCATGACAGCAAAAACCTAATTTACAGATTTTGTAATGCCGTATTGTCAACTTTTTGAAGTTTTTGTAGCCAAATCTTTATTCCCTCTTCTTCTAAACAGTTTTGACGATGAACACATCCTACAGCATCAATGGTGATAATTGCAACTAATCACTATTAACTATCACAATATGTAATACCATATAGCAAAGTATTCGAGGGGGAAAACTTTAGCGGTAAGAATAAAAATGAAAATTCATTTACGGTAGCAGCTTCTTTTAACAATGAATGCCTAATCTAGTAAACTATTTGACATAAAACATTATCGGGTTGAGTAAAAATGGTGAAAAATCGCAAAAGTTTCCCCCTCGAATGTTTTGTCATATATGGTAATTGCTGATACCAATATTTTAATTATCACATCACACTAAATCCGGATGATATTCAGTTATTGGATGATTTTGAGCCCAATAAGTTGTAGCACTCATGGGACCACACTGTTATATCACCTCCATTTTCATATAACATCATTTAGATAGTAGGCGAAATAGGATCTGTCACAAGTTCAGTTAGTTCCACTGAGCTTTGGTGGATTTGATTTCACAGCTAGTACATATATGTAGCATGTTGGCATGGTAAAACATGCTCTTACTTGCAAAACTCATTGAATACTATTCACTTAGCTACTGGAGTATCTTATTCGTGGTTACAGCCTCACTCAGTAACTAACTGAAACATTTTCCTATGAGCTGTGGAACTTCATCAATCCCTACTTCACTGACTAATGATGTCATAATGAAAAAGAGGAGGTGATATAGCAGTCTGGCCATGCAAGTTATTTCTTATATGAATAACACATTACAACTACAGCATGAAGTCAGCACTGTGAAAGTTTTATTCTATGCACAGACAGCTACTATATACTTATACAGTAATAATCAAACTTGCCATGGCAGTCTCCTCTAGTGAGGTGTCTTACAACACAGATGCATGCAATGAGTAACCGAACACTGGTGTGTGGATGCTGCTGTATATGAGGGAATGGATTATCATATACCCGTAGCTATATACGATGCATACCAGTAGTTCAGCCAGTTTCCTTATCATCGCTTCATTCTCAACAATAACATCTTTAGTTTCACAAGGTCCATCAGATAAATTACTAAGTAACATTAATACCTATGCAATATTTCAAGAGTTCCCACTAATACGTATAGTCGTATACAACCCTATCAACTCAGAAAACAAGGTCATACAAAGGTGTAACAAGCTTGTGACAAGGTTGTCTAAAAACAACATGACGGTTAAATGGTAACTGTAAGGTTTTTACTGGGGCAGCTGAACTTACTCAAAGTTGTGGGGACATAATAAACTAGCAAGACACATTTTTATTGCGAAAAACTAAATTCCTATTAGTAATTCATAATTTTGTGGGGGCCAGTACCCCCCCCCCCCCCCCGATTCCATCACCTATGAGGTTGTAACAATCATGTGGTAAAGTTACGTACCTAGAATCAACATGATACTGTAACAAATTGATGTTTACCATCTAAAACCAGGTGGTAATGTAAAGTTTATCTCCCAATTTGTGGGCGGATCAAAGAAGTCATCAGGGAGATAAGTTAGTTAGTTGATAACTATAATATACTATAGTTTATGTACTTAACCTGATCATTGACAAATCCTAAAATAAACAAATGCTTACAAATACTGTGCTTGGAGGATGAGTTACTGAGAATACAATCCTTATACATCCTTACTTGTTCAATGACTATTTCTGACCCAGAGCTCATGTGAACTAACAGGATTGGAAACAGCTGTTTGTTATATGCTGTGAATATATCAACAATCTAAACCAATGTAGAAATATTCCATCAGTACATTAGCATAACAACTACCTCTTTATCTGACGATAAGTTCACTAGGAGGCCTAATGTCTTCAGTACCATCATCTTATCTGATTCCTCAGAGAGTAAACTGCAGAACACACACATAATACTCCTTCAGTGCTTGATAGTTGATAATATATCATTACTCACTGGATAGCTACATAGCTAGCTAGCTAGCCTTATAAGAAACTAGCGATACTCTCTAATAGAAAAATCACCAGTATTATTTGTGACTGCTATATTAGAGAGTATTACAAACCCGGGTCAATCCGGATTTTATAAGCTTGACCCGGCGACCCAAATGACCCGGATATACGGATTGAGTTTCAACTCTGATTCTAATATATTAGTACGTTTCCTTACACTAATATTTTTTCTATTCCAATCAGATCCAGTATTGTACATTTCACTTTCAAATCTGCCTCCACTGTGGCATTCTAAACCATAACAATAATATGTACATATAACTACAATAGAGAAGATGAATTACAGTGCAACGCTAGGCAGCTATGAAGCGACATATAATTATTGAATAGCCACTACTTGAAGTAGCCATGTATGTTAAGGATATGTGACACACATGGGCACATGCGTAACTAAACAGTTACTTACCATTAGTGCCCATACTGCATTTAATCTGATATCATACACCTCACTGCCAACTAACACACACAACTCTACAATCACTCCGCTATCCAGTAGGCTCTAAAAATGACAAGATTACAGCAATCAATAGACCAGAAAATACTGCATATCGCTGGAGTGAATAAATTATTCACTGTAGATACCATGAGTTATCACAGTATCATGCAGTAACTGTACCTTTTGGACTGATGACAATGGTAGCAGTAGATTACACATTACTGCAGATGAAACTATAACCTCCTCTGTGTTATCAGAATGTAATATCTACATATTGGGATGATACATAGTTGAAGTTATCAATCCAGCTACTAACTATAGACAATCCTAACTACACAAAAGGAGAATTAGCTAATAGTGTTGTAATCAAATGTGGAAAGCTTCTGCAAACCTCACATTTGTATATTTGTTCTGCAAATTTTGTCCCATACACGTGTGGGATATCCTGCATGCGTATGAGAAAATATTACATCCATACACACATATGGGTATCCTATTTTAAACTTTCCTACTATACGGTATACAGTATCCACAAAATTTAACAATGGTTACTAAAAAATATGCCTGTATCTATATTTATTTCCTGATGCATGGGAAAATCAAAGAAGCCACAAGGGAGATATCAACCAGTTCGTAACTATAATGTCTCCCTGTCCAGTTATGTCCTTACTTGATGTACACATTAACAAAAGTTAATCAAAGTTTTACAGTGGGAGATCAATACCCTATCACTGGTATGGTTATCCTTGTTATTAACACTCTACCTCGGCTGTACCTTAATCACATGTAATATCAAGGGGATATAACTAAAATTTATTATACTTTTTGTATGTGGTTCCAAATGTCATGATCTTTGAAGGTGGTCTGTAACTGTACCGGAGACCTTGAGAGGCTTAGAATACACTTAACAGCTGCTAAGCGTAGTGATGATGACTCCGTGCTTTTGCAAAGAGCATCAGTGATGCAGTTTAGAACAGCTTCCTTGTCAATAGTCTGCATACACAAATGTATCATAATGTACAGGTAGATATCCATACATGTAGCTCAACTAACATTCATCACTTGTATTCTAATTCTTTCATTTTTGTCACAAATTGACCGTAAGACTAACAAAGTACCCTATAAAGAAACATTCACTAAATTATCCTTCACATACAGTGTAACTTCCTCTAGTCAGGTCACTCATGCTTATAGTCCTTTTTAAGCAGGTGGTTACCATATAGAGTCCGAAATTTCCTAAAATTAGTACTTTTGCATTTACTTATTCACAAATCAGGTAGGCTTTGTACGGGAGTATATATTGTAAATACAGTATTCATAATTGTATTTTCATGAAGGTAGCTTTCCTTGCAAAATTCGCAAAAATTTCAGCCCATGAAAATTTCAGACCACACGGTATATTAAACAGGCTAATAAGTGTTGAAATGATGACTTTGGGGATTTTGAAGATGGCAGATGATCTTACTATACAGTGACCTCAATAGAGAGCAGATAATTCATGTATATTCCTGTAATGAAATACCTCACAGCCCTGAAAATAAAGTTTAATCTCTCGCTCATCAATTATTACATCATCATCATCATCCCAGTCTTCCTCCATTGCCATACCATCAACTTTAATGGCAGATGGTTTATCCCTTACTCCCTTTACCAGTGTATTGATCAACTTGTTTGACTGAGCTACCAGACACTGCAGTGCCTCGTTCTCTTCTATCAGATACGCTATAGAGATATGAAGAGTTTGTACATGAAAAGAAAACCTTAAACTAGACACTAAATTATTTATGTGAAAATGCTCACATGAAATAAATAAATAAATAACCCATTGTCTACTCCCAACTGTAATATTTGGATTGTGTAGAGATTAAAACACAAGAAATCTTTATAATTATTTACAATTATTATGAAATACATAAATCCCAAAAGCTATAAATAACTCATTAAATCACGTGTAACATCTCAAAGAAAACGGCTTTAGACTTTAAGCAAGTCATTTGTGAAGGTACACTTTTAACTACAACCCATCATCAAATGTACATACGTAACTATAATCATTCACCTAAGCAAAATGTAGCATTGACTCTATTAGCAGTCAGCCGTGACTGTTTACAGATTCTCACTAGAGCGGTGACCACCCTTGAAGTGATGATCTCAAGATGATCCTCCAATAATCCAACTCTGAACAAGCAGGTCAAACTACATAATGATAAATAAACATGTAAAATAAAGAGTAATTAAATATCCTGTTATACGTAGAATGCATGCCAGAATGCATGCCAGAAAGCATTCTTGGCATATCCAAATCTCTTAGGTCTTAAAGCGAGGTCATTTTATTTCTCTTTCTTAAAACACGTGATATTCTATTAAGTATGTGTGATCATTGCTTGTATAGGAGAACACTGGCTACAAATTACCATATAGCACAATTATGCGGCGGGGGAAAATATTGGCGAATAGGCTTATCTCCAAGGATTGGTGGGGAAATATTTGGCGATTTTGGATTTAAGAGTAAAGGTACTACGTTGGTAAGTAAGTATTGGTAGGTAAAATATTGGCGAATGGCAGTCAATTCGCCAAATTTGCCAATATTTTCCCCCGCCACATAATTGTGCTATACGGTAAACTGGAAGGGTCTACGAAGTTTAGAAACCCGAAGGCTCAAGGGTGTGGTGTCTGAGCCCAGGGCAAACCACCCCCTTTTGGTTCCCCTGCTTATTACAATTATTAGAAATACATTGAAATACAATTACCAGTTGGCACAGGATAATAGTGTAGCGTCACTACAGCGAGATGATATAATGGCTGTGAGAAGGTTGATAACTGGTTGACCCTTTACACTACCTATAGGAATATTAACAACCATATGATAGTCGCTACTAATATGATGGCAGTTCTAGTGCTTGAAATACGTAACAATCAGACATTGGTCTGGACCAAGGTTGAAATTTGTTCAAACACTTTTGAATTTTGGTCAGACAAAATGTCTGAATAGAAAATTATTTATCAAAATTACTTTACTAATTCTTAAATTTTGAATCATCAGTCCTCAAAACAGCTCAATACTTGAACATACTGGATTCAGTTTTAAAGGGTGAGGTCATAAAATTTCTGATTAAAATACTTATTTCAAGCACTACGGTCCACAATGAGGATTACCAGAAAATGTTGTAAAACCCTAATAGAATACACACACACTAAATGTGTCATAATTAATGCAGTGTTTATGATAAGTGTTGAAAATTGTTTGGACACTGGTTTTTCTATTAGAAACTCAATGACTTTCCCATTGATAATGTATAGAAAATCTGACTGACCAAATTTGGTTTGACCGGTTAAATGTTTAAATTGGCCAGAAAATGTCTGATGACTGGCCATTATCATAAGCACTGTAATGCCATACGTAAGTATAGCATTTTACAAGTTAAGGCTATAAAATAGATCAATACACAAATTTTCTAGGTTGCACACGCAACAAACAGACATCTATGGCTACGCAAACTAGTAACTATGACAACAAGTACATGATATTCCATACCCTCGAGCAGTGAGACAGCAGTAGACTTGTTCATAAAGATTATCTTTACTAAACAATTTATACCATCACACACAACCTGTAACATGTGAATAATAAACAAGGCATATTCATCAATCATGAAACAGAAAACAATTTTCAAAATCAAGTACAGACTTACAGCTGAATACATACGTAGAGTATTATGTTTCAAACACAATTTGTGTTATCTACATAGAATTTTAATAGTATTTCTTAGATGGTAATATCTGTAAAACTTACACTCACAAAAAGTGTACGGGCCTGTATCTACACAAAATACAGTACATGCATATAAACTTTTATAATATTACATCATAGTATTCGATAAAATTATCAATAGGACTTAAATTTTATATCAATATGGTATCGGGGCACTGAAGTACTACAGAGGGGAATTGATATTTTTCCTAGAGGCCAATACGTAGCTTAAAAGGGTCAAATGCCCCACCTCCTCCTTAACTACACCCCTGCAAAATACGTATCAGTGCCTTACGTATCCAATAGCAACATGGTGTTATAAATATATACGTATGTACCTGTTCAGACGTTGAACCAATCATTTGTAGTAATGCAGGAATTATTCCTTGTGAGTTTAGCAAACACTGCTGAGTGACCTCCTACAGTATATCAGTGTATGTGTGTACATAACAACACAACAATGTCAGGGGCAGATCCAGGGGGGGTCTTTGAGGTCTCGAGACCCCCCTCCAGAAATATATCAAAGAAGCCAAAAGAGTGATGTTTTGGTATAAAAACACACTAAAATGCATTATTTCTTGAAGTAAGTGTCATTTCAGCACTTTATGCAATAAAACAACCTATATGTTCCAAGGGGTTGCACCCACCACACCCTCTACTCCATATTTGGTTAAATACTTCCTTGTATTTACTTAAATATGCTCTATATCTTACAATAAGCATGATTTTGGTATTGTAATAACAAAAATCCCTATAGCTTCTGGGGGGCCCCCTGCTTCAGAGATACACCTCTGTGTTCAGACCCCCCTCTCAGGAAATCCTGGATCCGCTCCTGACTATGTGGTACATATGATATAAATATGAAAGCTACATTCTGTAGTAATATCCTACCCATATACAGCTTTCACACAGGTATAAAGCTGGTGAATTATTATAATGGAGTTAATCAATTTTGACCCACATAACAAGATCTGTTAGCATGGCTGGAATAGACTCTAAAGCCTTTTATGAAGTGTTCAAAAAAGCTTGTGTAATAATATATATACCATATTTTACTGGTTAGTAGCTGCAGCTCTATAACTTTCACATAGAAAATGGGTGAAGCAAGTAACCGAGACTTTTATACTGAAAACGCGTGCAAAAAATATTAATTTGTATTCTTGAGAGTTTTACTATGCAGTGACTACCCAAGGACAGTACTTAACTATCAAAGCTGTGACTTCTAAACAGTACACATGTATCAGTATAACATACCTTACACACGCTGGTAATAATATTAGCAGCACAACAGGAACAAAATGATGACTCCCACAGTAGGTTGATCAGCTGTTGAGAGATTGCTGGATCCTAATAGAACAACCACAATTATCAATGATGATGTCACATGACGACCGATGGTAAATTGTGATCACCTCAAACAGTAAGCTACTGGGAGCACTGTCATACTGGTAGATTATCCTTAATGTCCGCAGTGTAGCAATTACTATGTTGCCATCAACATTTGTGAGATCTGCCAATAAAATATACCAAAAAATATGTATGTAGAGATATATCTGCACTGCATTCTAATGGACCACACAGTGCACACACACACGCACACGCACACACACACACACACACACACACACACACACACACACACACACACACACACACACACACACACACACACACACACACACACACACACACACACACACACACACACGTACATACAACACCAATATACAGTATAGCACACTTACTCTTTAACAGTGGAGAAAGTGCAACTTTAACTATTAAATTTAAATTGTCTAATGAAGTACCTACAGTAAGAAAACACAAGTATGCATAAAATCAGTTGCATAGATATAATACATGCATATAGCAGACAGCCTTTAAATTTGATGAATTGGCTAAGACACGTATGCATTCCTTAATTAACAAAGTATTTATTATTCCACTGGATATAGCTATCCCTGATCGTCTCAATAAATTTGTCAATATATTAAAATACACCTTGTCAATGATACCAGCTATAAGGTGGCCTGTGTGTAGCTGGGGTACATACCATGAGCAAAGCTGCCAAGGGTGGTGATACACTCAGCCAGCAATACATTATCAGTCAGCTTCTGATTGTTGAGGATGAGCGACAACTGATCTACAACTCCCAGTTTGGCAAAATGCTGCTTGTTTCTCGGGTTACCAATGATAGCATGCTTCAACCTCCTACATAGCAAATAGTTAGATATGACAACGTAAACGTATGTGGCTGTGTTGTATGTGTAATGTTTATACAGAGTATGTTGTCTTGATTGCAGGACTGTTCATTCAGTGTTGATCACAGAGTGTAACAAGGCAGGTAAATATAATGGACTAGCAGCAGTTAAATGTCTTGATGGTCTCTATTTAGTGTTTTGAGAACTGATATACACACATCTCTTTTTGTACATCATTACGGTATATTTTAATAGTCAGGTTGTAATTTAAAACCATTATCCATCTCGTGTCAGTCATTTTGAACCCTTGTACGTATATTTACATTTTCCATGTATACAGATGACAGTCACGAGACTAATTTAGTATATTTGCATGATTACAGTAAAGTTCTATGAGGGGTCCTTCACTCACTGAATTGACAACAATTTCTCAAATATGGATATTATAATCTTCTAGTCAAATTTCAGACCATGGTCTGGAACCGCTTGCCCCACTTTCTAAAAAGATATTACTTACTTACAGAAATGTATGGAAGGTAGGGGCTGTGTAATAATGGAAAAACCTATATCTCAATAATGCATTGCAAAATTATCAATATCAATGATAGAGTATTATGCATCTTTTCTGGTGTTTTACTATTCTAAATTTGCTCTGTATACTAACACATCCTGCATGTTTTGTGTAGTGTACAGTAGTATCCGGGAATTTACTATTATCTTGTTTGTCACGGTAATGGATTTAATACCTCAATAAATATATTTATCTAGATTATTGCACAGCTCAAGGTATCCAGAAATATATCACTTGGTTAAGGTCTTGATATTTTATTGAGTGATGGACCCTTCAAAGTTCAGTATATAATTACAATACTCTACATTACCTGATGGAATGGAGTCTAGTAGAAACATCCGAACTCCCCAGTGACTTCACTAGCAGCTCATCTCCCTACAGGATCACAGGATAAATCTGAAATTTTTGTGGATGGATTATAAAAATGTAAACACTGCACAGTAGGACTTGCTAACAAGAGTAGATATGAATTAGATCACTGAATAAAGCGTGCCTCTTACCCAAGGTTCTTTGTATGCTACGCAGGTTCATCTATATGGTAATACAATGTGATTCTGGGACAAACAAACCTCCCAGTGATTGAGCGATCCCCATGTGATTATTATATGCCACAGCCCATGTCCTGTGATGTATGTATTCAGGCAGCCAGAGGTCTACACAAGTGACTTAACCTTTCTGTTATACAACACGGCTTGTATATGTATCAAGTTTATATTCCATAATCTAAATAATAACTCACTTCGTTTGGATAAGACATTACACACCTCCGTTAGTTTACAGTGGGCATTATTTAGGAATCCGTTAGTTTACAGTGGGCATTATTTAGGAATCCCTAAATAATGCCCACTGTAAACTAATCCAAACGAAGCGAGTTAGTATTTATTACGTGAATGACTACGGCAATGGTAAGGCCTACTATAGCAACGTAGCTGACTATATCTGTAAGCCTAAACACCTTGGGTGTAGAAAGGTGCGAAGCCGATCAGAGGCAGATTGTAAATAGCTCGGTATAATCAAAGAAATTTAAATTTAAATAGTGAGTATGGACATAGATTTATATAGAGGGGAGCGTAATCTTATGTTCGGAGGAGGTTAATAATCTATGTCGGGTATTGGTGCTCCGGCCAACTGAAAGTAAGGAATAAGATTTTGGCATGAGAACACTAAAGATTCTGGCATGAGATATTATGTATAGTTTTATGAGTTTAATCTCTACTTTTGGCAAACCTACTAAATGACAAAATGAGCCCACACATTAATCCCTATCACTGAGTACTTTTCAAAAGTTCTCAGTGATAGGGATTAAAGTTAAACCTAATTGATCTAATGCCAGAATCTTTGGTGCGGTTCTCTCATGCCAAAATCTTATTCCTTGTTTCCGCCTTACTTTTTGGAGCACTAAGGTTGATCCCTACTCACTATAAGCTTGCATAATAATAATAATAATATAATCATTTCAATGGTGGCTAGCTGGCTACATCATAATTATGCATGTAGCTATGTGTTAGATAAGAAGCATCGAAATGATCTGAGCTAAAGAAACTACTAGCATTAGACACTCTGCTAGTACACTATAACTTTATACCCCATTTGAATAATTATATACTGCAAGAAAGAGAGTCCTATGTACATATAGCTATGTACTTGAGCCAATTATGATTTTAAATTGTCCAGCTATATAGCTATACTTTTGAGCATTGCTCCGAAATCAACTCAAACTATGCTTGGCTCTCTGTGACAATGTGAAATTTAATAGCTATATAGGTTTTAGCTATAAGTTATACAATGTTTGGAATTTTTCACTTAGTAGCTAGCTACTTAGCTTAGCTGCTATCAGATACATCACTTCTATTTTGCTGAACTCATCATGCACTTTTATCATCTGATAAAATGATAACTGTAGATTCACTCAAAATCTTACAACCATTTCCAAAACATTAATGCCTGCAGACAAAGTGTGCTTTGCACAAAATTTTGCTTACTACAGATATGCTGGTAGCTATTATGCTTGATGCTTTTGTCATCCTATTGGCTCAAGCTTATAGTCAGCCCAACCATGCTTTCTCTTGAGTCATAGCCACACCCTCTGATTCCTTTAATTTTGAAGTACGTAGAAGGAGAGTTATTCACAACATGTAGATATATCATTTGATTTCACTAAAATATAGTTCCTTGACATTTACTACATGTCCAATAGAATGAGTGACACAAAATTAAATAGGATTAGCTACATGATTTGTAGCTAGCTAGCTAGCTAGCCAGCTTAGAAGGCATATGACTTACGAATTATGGCTCAATTCTGGTGTCAAAACATTGTAAGATTATGATCTGCACCGGCCCCTGCAAAATATCATCAAATTGCTACTCTGCAGGAAGAAGATAGAGGCATTCCATTATACCACTGATATTCATACATCAACTGACAAATTACTATTTATGGTGAATTTTGAAATGTCACAGCATGTATCAACTGACGTGGGCTGTACCGTAACACAAATAGTCATATAGTTGAATGAGTATTCTGGTACGTATTTCACAGGGAAGTATAGCTATGATGATGCCTCACAGGGAAAAGGCTATAATCTAGAGTAGCTGCTTCACGGAGAAGAGATCATAGTTTTCACAAGAAAGAAGCGAGGTTTATAATACTTCATGAGGAAGAATCTGTGGTAGCTACGTATACTTTATAAGGAAAAGGTCATATGTATACTCTGTCATACAGTGTTGTGTTTCATCACCTGGTAATGTGCTATTACACTAAATTATCATTATTACCATAAGCCATGTAGTTGATATAAAATGACATGCATGCATGACTGACTGATTTCTTTCAGTGAATTGTTTGTTTTAAATGAAATCAAAATTTCCATTTGAATCAGGATTAAGAAGGAGCATTGAAATAGCTGAAATTGTACATATCCGTCATAGCAACCAATAATTATTAATGTTACTTTGGGCCATATTACAGTTGGTTAATTAGTATATAAATAATGTACGCCGACGTGTAATCTACAAATATCACACCACATGCACGATAGCTACTCATTGAAAAATGTAGTGAGTAAAAAGAGGAGAAATTTAATCCCACCAACACATTTGAACCACACTGCGACACCAAAAAATCGTCAGCCTATCACATGCTCAGTGGGCAGCATGAGGTTGCATAGCCTCTATATAATCAGTTTTAAATTTTTGGGTAGCTACGAAGGTTTCCATACTTGTACATGCATGTAAAACATATTCCAGTATTGAAATCACAAGGGAGAGGACAGCTCTGCACTTAAGCCACAATGTTAAGCTGAACACTAAAGCTCACTAATGCATTAGTTTATACGGGCTGGTATTATGAAATGTGCACACTATGGATATGGCTAACATTAGCAACATACCAATTTACCAGTATCATAAATCACCTGTAACTACATAATATTATTTATATGGACTGATTATTTCTTTATTATTTCACTAAATAAAATTATATTACAGCTACATGTATAATTATATAGTTACTCCAACAAACCGATACAAAAGCAAAACAAACAAAATAGCTAAATGATGTTGTTAGCTGTATATACCTGTGCCTGCTCATTAAACATATAAAAATATGACATCTGTGATTGTGATGTACAATAAAATAAACATGATGTTTTTATAGTCAATCTTTGTGACTTAATAAATGACTTGTCTCCTTCTTCAACCACTGTAGCTTTGCCTACACAAATTAAAAACACAGCAATCTTCTATCACAAGACATTACAGATAACCTTAGTGAGTTTAACAATCCCATTACCTATCTCAAAACCATCAGGGTCAAAAATAGCTTAGCAAGCAAAACACCCATGCAGCAATGGCAATATATCAGTGGTCTGTTCATGTTAATTCACAAATGCCAGAAACATTAATAAAAGAAGTGCTCAGATAGGCCTAAAGACAAGGGAGATATGGCCTGACAAATATTCCCCATACAAATTTCTATGGAGAATGTTCCTTTGTAGTTCATGTACTGACAAATTACGTAGTTGCTACTGTACATTTCCAATGACAAAAATCATTTGTACAAGTTTGTCACTTCAAAGGCTTTTCTTGTAGCAATTACAAGGTCAAGGTGAACGTGAACATAGTATCACAACCCTGGGGGGATAATGTATGTGAGAAGGTGAAGTAGTCATACCATAGTGTCAGCTATCCATTGTCTAGTGTCCAGCTCTGATCCAGTGAGAGTGGGAAATACCTACAGGAAAGAATTTCTGAGGTGAAGGAGGTACGTATAATGGCACAGCCATTTGTACTCTAGCACAGCACAGCCATTTGTATTCTATGGTCAACAATGCTTTGTGTAAATAAATATCTTACTGGTACATTGGCATGTTGTCCAATATTTTCTACTAGCTCATCCATTTCATTTGTGGCAGCCCGTAACACTGCCTGTGGTACATGTAGTAGAGTATGCATATCATGCAACAATATTACGTAGATGATACAGTATACAGTATAGATGGTGATGATCTACATACAGTACGTACATCAACAACAGAATTGGTACTTGTATAAAATACTTAATTCTGATACCACCAAAAACAGTGGTATTCATCTAATACTGATACAGATACCAGAATTGGTGCAGTCCTAATTATTTGTGAAAATATATGTACGTATGTACACAAATGATAATTCAAAATTTGCAAATCACACAAATATAACCACCTCGTGATCTTCAGCCTGCTGGTGTAGTTTCTTGTTGATTTCTTGTAGCTGTGATCTCAAGCGTTCATTTTCTTCATCCTTGATCTCTACCTGTTCACGCTCCAGTGCAGCTACCTGCAAAAACAATAACATTATGGCAAGTCTTACGTAGGTGGTCATCTGTGCCATACCTTCTCTTCATAGAATCGTTTTGCCTTCACATACTTCCTTCTGAGTTTCTCTGTGTCTTCAAGCGACCTGCAAGTTCATTTTCATTGTGTACTTTAAAATACTCTATTAGTACAAACAGTTAGTGAATGACTTAGTTGTAAATATATTTTTGCATATACACATATAGACTCGTGCACATACACATACGTGCGTGCGTGCAAGTGAGCACACACTCACACATACTGTGTTAAGTCATCTCCAAATTTGTACTGATCATCAAACATTTTAAACTGCTGCCTCTTCACAGCTCGCACAGTTGATTGCTCGTCTGCCAACAGCACCTGCATTGGAATAACACAAATACAGTAACTTCACACACCTACAGACACACGTACCCCTAAAGTCATACTCCATTTCTCTAAGGACAAAACTTTATAAGTATCCCATTAGCCAAGTAATATTAATGATATACTAATTTAGCAAATTTATGATTGCAGCAATAGCACATCAATACTCTTTAACAATACAGTCACTGATGATTGGTGACTACATTATTAGAGAGTATTTATATTTTAGCGATTTTGCAACTACTCGCTAAAATCACTGTGCATCATTAATCTTAAGATAGTTGTTATATACGCACTTGAAATTGACTGATTTGTTTTTCCAGTTCAGTGACTTGTTTATTGTGAGCCCCGCTGAGTTGCTCTAACTCATTCAAGTGCATGATCTACACAAGATCAACAACATGTAACATGTAAGGACATTCCCCATGTGTTCATTACTTGTAGCTCTTCCATTTCTGTTCTAATCTCCTGCTCCTTAGCATTGCATGACTGCTCCAACTATGAGAAAAATCATATTCAATACATACTATGTAGTATAATCCAAAACTTTTGTGGGACTAAATTTCCCAGAAAATATTTTGTTACATGAAAGTTTGGACTACACAGTAAGTGTACGTACAATATTATTGTATGTGGTCCTTAATGACACAGGCTATATATGTTACATAGGTACGCGTATTTTGTGTACATGTGAGTGTAAAAATCGTAAATTTGGTGAAGCTTGGTTTGTTAATTTTTACCTGCTAAATTGTTTATTGGGGCTTTACCATATAAGTATAACATTATATTAGGCATAATCCCAACATAATTGTAATACAGAGATGCATGCACGCATACGCGCGCACACACACACACACACACATGCACAAAATCAGAGAATGAATAAAGGATGCTTTAGAATATACCGTATAGCGGGAAATTTACAAAGGGTTTTATTTTCGAAAATTTCGAAAATATTCAAGCATTTTTGAAAATAGTTTTTCGAAATACCTAACTACATAATTATTCCTTAATCATGAGCTAGCTGATTTTTTCAAAATTATTTTTTCAAAGTCCTTTAAACTCAGCCTATTTCAAAATTTTAGCCTTTCGAAAATTTCCTGCTATACAGTACCTGAAGTAGCTGATGCTGTAGCTTTTGCATTTCATCTTTGCTCTGTTGTTCCTCTCTCTTAGCAGTAGCCAACTGCACCTTTACTCCCTGTGATTTGATGAGCAGTTAGGCACTTGTACCATTATACTCAGGCTAACCTGATAAGCTCTTGTTGATTTTGCTAACTTTTTGCTGAGCTCAGCATTTTGTGCTCTCAGTGTCTCTAGTTCTTTCTGTCATCAAGAAAAAGTACAAGATTTACCATTATATGTATAAACAGTGATATAATTAATTTTACAGTGAACCCTCTTAAGGACCCCCTGACTTGTGGACACCCTCTAGCAGCCTTCATCTAGGAAATGACTCAAGGGGGGCAAAATAAGGTTTTTTGAGAGTAAGGGGGCGATGGTGTAAAGATCCGTGTATGTAAGCACACGGCATCTGGGGGCATGCTCCCAGGAAATTTTTGTATTTTAGTCTCTCACAGATTGCTTCTGGTCATTCTCAGGTACCTGAGAATGACCAGAAGTAATCTCAGGTTATTACTGTTTCTGATGCATTCTCAGGTACAGTTCTCAGTTGTAACCCACAGTGACACACATGCATTTCATTCAATATTACAGTTGTTGTGCATTTCATTCAATATTACAGTTGTTGTTGGTGTATCTGAGACTTTAATTTAAACCTTTGCTTAAGATTTAAGGGGGGCAGGAGTTTGTCAAGGGGCCAAGTGCCCCCTGCCCCCTAAATGAAGCCCTGTCTAGGTCCTGAAAAGTATTAGAAAAGTATTTAAAAACTCCTGAATTAAGGACACCTTTGTTAATTCCCCAACGGTGACTGTCTTAGAGAGGTTCCGCTGTATTACCAGTGGCTCAATCTTGTGACACATTACTGATCATTGATACAGTTAGAAGAGGCCATTTACAATTTTGTGCACTAACAGTAGGCCTATATTTTACAACCTTTAACATAATTGTTTTGGTAAATTTAAGTAATAATTGTTCTATTAGAATGTTTGTAAGAAACATGTGTGTTGTATTAGAGTAGTTGGGTTAAGGACAAACAAAATCATACACACTTCATATGCACACAGACACACAGACACACATAGACAATGTTAGAGACAGACACACAAACAAACACACACACAGACCTCTAATTCAGCAATTTGTTTGTTTCTTTGCTGTGTCACTTGATCTAACTCAGCTGTGAGGTTACTAGTCACAACACTCACTTCCTGTCTTAGTCCAGCTACCTCCTGAAATAACATTAAAACAATGACAGAAAAACATGCAGTTTGTGAATACACAGAACCAACTGTATGTGCTTAAGTGTCATGTACATCACAATGTGTGACAATATCAGCACACACCTCAGTTAGTTGAATTTTATCTGCCAAACTCTGCTCATTCTTTTCTCTTTCAGCAGTAAGTTCTTCTCTAGCCTGACAACACAGTAATGCTAATGTAACACCAGTCGAACACACATAAGTATAACACACAAGGTAAAAGCATACTCAAAATAGACACACACATGCATACACACACACACACACACACACACACACACACACACACACACACACACACACACACACACACACACACACACACACACACACACACACACACACACACACACACACACACACACACACACACACACACACACACAAGCAAACAGACAGTGGACAGATGTGTTGATACACAGACAGACAGACAGACAGACAGACAGACAGACAGACACACAGACACACAGACACACAGACAAACAAACAGATAGAAAAACAGATGAATGGAGGAGAGATACATACTGTACATAGATAGACAGATACGTAGGTAGACGGACTAATGGACAGATGGATAGACAGAAAGACACACACACACACACACACACTAACACAGTACCAGTTCAAGTGCTTTTTTGGTATGGGTCAAGTTAGCATTAAGGTCAGTGGTAGCGCTGGCCAGTTCTTCATGCTGCAAGTGAAGAATAAAAAAGGAACACAACCAGTAGTGGCCACACACCTTATTCCTCAGATCACTCACAACAGCATCATAATCTTCTAACCTAGCCTATTCACCAAAACAACACAAAATATGTGACTGATGTGATATACTAAGTAAACTATATAGCAGAAAAATATTTGGCATGAAATTTACTTTGGCAGATTTCAATGAAGTATTGAAAAATATTTCAAATCAAAATCTACCAAATGCCTAATTTGGATTACATAAAATGCTACCCGCTATACAGTAGTACTA
>OZ005749.1:13297538-13332538 GCA_963930835.1 Spongia lamella | reverse complement strand
AGTGATGTAGTTATCTAACACGTGCAGTCATGCTATAACATTGTATAACTCACTTTGTGTTTATCATGGTCCATTCTATCCAATGTCCTCTCAATTCTCCCAAGCTTACGAGATAAACGATGATTATCACCAATGCTCTCATCCAGTAACTCCCTCTCCTCTGGCAACTCCCTAATACCAGTATATATACACAGTCATATAGATGATGTGTGAATATATAGTGTGGGTATTAATACTGTACGTATGTAAGTACATTATTACTCCATATACACTAATGTATGAACAAGACTCATATTTATCAGTGAGATACTATGTAGTACATAAACACCCAAACACATGTACAAATCATTAACAAATACACATGCTCATATTTCTAGCATTGGTAGGTTACAGGAGCATACAAATTGAAAATCATTATAAGACTGACATAGCCTCCATTACAGTATAAAGACTGTGTACAGGATGTGAGTAGTCAGAGCATGAATTAGTCTTAACCTTGTCAGGTGGTGAATATCTCTGTCGGGCCGGCTGTCCCTCGGTCTAGAGCTGACCCTCACATGACTGACTGGTAGTTCCTATAACAATTAACATGTCAAGTAGGAACTGCTGCTTGGCATGAACACCAATAAAAACCCTTAGTCCATATGATGCTCACCTCATCCCTTACAACTGGTCTGGTTCCTAAATACATATAGTAACACATCATGTGATGAGTAGCTACTATTAATAGTACAAAATGTAATCACCTTGTCTAAGTGATGCGTTCAGTGCATCCAGTAATTTTGAACTGTTTATGTCAGACCTGTACAATTATACGATCACATTTATTGTAAACCTTTCGGAAACGTCACATAACCAATACGTACAAATACGTACAATCCTAAGTACAGAGTATTTGACTGTGGACAGGGAGTCAACAGGTTACCATCTATAAACTAGGTGCTATACAAGTTAATCTACTGCTATTGTTAAGAATATACAATGACATCATGAAGAACATAGCAACGCATGCATATATATATTTTATGTTTAAACTGGCTTAATACTCCAGTACTTGATTTTAAATGTAGTAGAAAGTTGAAATTATTACTGTAACACTATAAGCCAGTCTTGCCTTTGCTACTGCTTGGCTCACCCACTTTTTAAAACTAAAGTGCTCCGTCTTGTTAGTAATGTACAACTGCCTTTTACTTTGAAATGAACAGTAAATACAGGCTCATTATATAGCATTACTCTTCTTTAAGAGGATACTCTTCTTTAGAAGGAATTCACGACGCACTCCGTTACTAAGGCTATGCCCATTAATTATATCGATAGAAAATGTCATAATATAAAATAGTAGGACTTGTTTAATAGACTTCACTTCATGTGACTGGTTTTTAATAGCCAAGGGGGCGGACACACGCACACGCACACACACACACACACACACACACACACACACACACACACACACACACACACACACACACACACACACACACACACACACACACACACTGACTTCCCGGACAAAAGCAATTTCAAGAAGCCGATATCCACAATAAATATGGTGCACATGTGTATATGCTCTGGATACCTTTCTCTGGCTAATCTCTCCTTCTCCAATTCATTGGCTAGTCTTTGTTGCTGCAATCCTCGTTGCTCCTAAACATACAAGAATAATATTATATTGCACTAGTACATACATATACATATGCACACACACACGCATACACACACACACATACACACACACACACACACACACACACACACACACACACACACACACACACACACACGCATACACACACACATACACACACACACACACACACACACACACACACACACACACACACACACACACACACACACACACACACACACACACACACACACACACACACACACACACACACACACACACACACACACACACACTACACACACGTACAAACCTGAGTTGAATCATCATGCACAAATTGTACTGAGTGTCGACTACCACGGTGTGGAGTTCTAACATGAAGAATCATGATAATTGTTATGGCTACACAAATGTACGTACATATGTATGTACATACGTACACGCACGCACTTTGATATTTAATGTATAATTAAAATCCATTCAAACCCTTGGCATTTAAACACTATGATGCTTTATGTTTTAGCAGTACAGGTGTAAAATTGCTCATCTAATTTACAATTATGGTGGATTCTGGTATCTATTAAATACCTAGCCCTTCTTAGTGCTTCAGCAATGTATAATATGTCTCTCACCTCTTTGATTTCTCCTCCGTCAACAACTGCTTAGATATATCAAGTTCGTCCCTCAGCTATAGTAAAATCGCTAAACACCGGTTAAACACATGTACAACACCTGGCTTATCTCTTCGTCTTGTTCTCTAGACACCTCAATAAAATCTGATAGCATCTCTTCGTTGCGAGCCATATTCCTATCTGTTTCGTACAACGTGTTGGTGAGGTCGTTCACTTGCCGCACGAAGGTTGGCTCTGCTTGTAGCATTACACGGCGCCGACCAGTGCGAATCTGTCTGCTCATCTCGTCATCATCATTTCGTGATGTTTTTCTTACACATCGACAGTCACGCCTACTAGCGCTTTCAAAGGATGCGCGTAAATTTAGTTCAAGATAAGAGACTACTCGATATTTTGTTTGTTAAGTCCTACGGACTACGGTTCAGTATGATTGAGAATGTGGTTGTCTGTATACAAACGTATGTGTAACTGAGGTAACTGTGGAAATCTAAACCTTCAAGGTAAGCGCGCCAACACTATTAGATACACATTATTCGCGCATGTGCTTATAATAGAAACAATTGTTATTGTATTAAAATGTACAACAATACAATTAGACCACAGGGTTTTGAGCATATCCATATCCAGTGTCTTGCCACATCAAAACAACAATCTGGTAGCCAAGTGATTCTAAATGTCAACGACTCTACTGGCAAAGAAGTGCCTTCTTATTACTAATATCATTTCTTGAACAACTTGTATGTATGACCTCTAGTTCCTATGTTGTGCCATGGAAAAGAACATGAAAATCATATATGTTTTACTCAGTTAAATCACCACGTTGCTGCCGACAAAAGCTGATTGTAGCCCAAGTTTCCGCTTTAACCTACGTATCTCAGTTATCTTCATAGGGAAAATTCTCCAACCTCTTAGCCAACTTAATAGCACATTGCTGAACCACCTCCAGCAGGTCATTGTCAACATCCAAGTAGGGACGTCACACTGGATTGTATTCAAGATGGGTTAGCTATATACCATAAGAAAAGTTTTATATCTTGATGATACCAAGAGCCTGCATGCATGGCTTTAGAAGAAGCAGCTTCTTGACAACGTACTGTAGATTTAAGTCAATATTGGACAAATATCCCATCATAAAGATTTGACATCAATTCTGCTCTGAATGATAGTAAAATATTCTTATAGAATTTATATCAGTAGTGAACTAATGCAGTTAGCTATCTGTACACCATGTATGGGTATTGATAAACACCATACTCAAAATTACTATATATATATATACTTACTAATGTGTTTGCATGATATTTTTTATTTCGGCACACAGCAGTACATACAAATATGTGCAGGTTCGTAGTAACAGTGTCATGGTATACTATCAAAACATCACATACAATTACGTATATAAACATATTGCATTTATACTGCATGTCCATGACCGATGTACATGGGGTCCTATATACAGTCTACATACAAAGTTACAAAACTCCTTGGGTATTAGCTAGCTATGAAGTCATAGCTTAAGAGTTAGGATCAAACACGGTAGATGGGTGTTTATCAACAATCTGAATATGGTGGTGGTGGTGGATAATTATCGAATATTTCAGCATTCACTTGTGTAGGAGGACTTAACAAAATTGGCAAAGTATTTGGTACTGTATATACTGGGGCACTTGGTACAATGGCTGGCATTTGTTGTACAAGAGCACTTTCTGACCATGGATATTGTGGGGCACTTGGGATAGTAGCAGACTGAGGAGCGTTTGGCATGGCAATGGATTGTGGAGCACTTGTCATAGCCATAGTGGTTGATGTTGGGGCACTTGCTGTTCCACTATCAGTTGTCGTTGACCTTCCCACATTTCCTATTGTTATTGGTATCGACACTTTAAGATTTTTAACCATTGGAAGCTTGAATGCAAGTGTTACAATTACAAAATATGACACTTTTAAAATATCACAGTTAGTAGAAGAAATAATCCCATTGGGAATAACAAGACGTCCAACTTTTGAACCAGGTTCATGAGTTGAGTTGATATCAATGAAGTTAGAAGTTGATACAATACGCTTATAGCTAAAACTGGACTCTTCAGAATTCCTAATATGGTAATCAGTTTTTCTTAACAAAGTTGCACTGACGTTCGTTATTCTTCTACACCTGTGGTGCTCTTTAATAACAATTGCTTTTCCACAGACATATCCACTTCTGTCTGTTACAACTGACAGCTCAATGGGAGCAGATGTGCAACATAAACAACACAGCGGTGTCTTCCTATCTGAACCAAATGATGGATTGGGGAATTCTGGTCTATCAATGTCAATAATTTCATGCACAATTATTACCTTCTGTCTTATAACCTCTGACTTCCTAGTTGGTAATACAGCAGTCAGTGTATACCGAACATGTCCATAAACATCTTCATGAGATGATGGTAAATCGTCAGGAAGATGAAATACATAAGGAAACTCGTGCCCCTCAGGTGCTAAGGTCTCGGATCCCGTGCCCCACAAGTGTACTGATATGTCATTGAATATGGTGTATTCATCACGAAGCATTGACGTCTGTCTCCACTGAACTCTAGCTCGTCCGGAAAGTATGATCCTCAGCGGTCCATTGGTTACTTTTGGCTTTATAAGATCGATGATAACTTTGCCCTCGACTGTTGAGCCTGCAAGGTATGTCTGCTTTTCACCCGACGTAGTTATAAAAAAGTCTTTCATCTTCACCATAAGCTGTTTAAAAAAGGCGTGGCACATCCGCGCAAACTTTGGGTTTTGTTGATTATTTACCATGCATCATCGTGCATGACATGAGTGGAAAAGAGATGGACTCTCTTCTAATATGTCGATTCGATTATACATCCTCTTACCGCGGTATCTTTCAGTTTGTTTATATAAAAACTATTAAAGTTTTGAGGAAATATTAACGCGCATGCGCGACTACACACTCACGGCTTATGTGGTAATTGCATGATGGACATATTCTCTATACCCCTACACATTCTAGTTGCAACCGCGATCAGTAGCTAACCTTTTGAGGTTTTGTGGTTAACTCCAGTGGTTATTGAGCGCGTGAACGTGATGTCACAGTGCGGCGTTCAACTGAAACATCATGGTTTCGTTCTTATCGGAAATTTTGCTTTATTGCTAGGCGGATGAAAGAAGAACTGACAACACAGGAAACGCGTAACTAGCTACTAGTCTTAAGGCAATAATAGGCAAACAATACTTAGCCATATAGCTACCATTTTAGTCCTGTGTATGTTAATTCGCCTTATCAAGTCACTTTTTAGTGTAGAGGCTGAGGCCTTTATTAATCCTTTGTCCATGATTGATTTAGTGTAGCTACAGATATTGCTTTAACCATAGCCAGCTAGAGTACATCCACTAGCTACCTTGAAGCCGGCTTGGTGCAATCATGATTGTACCTCCCTTACCATGCTATCACACAAAACCAATCACAACTTATGTTAGTTATCTGCGCAGCTTTCAGGTTATGTATAGGGTTTCATAACCATGGATATCTTCCAGCTTATAACTAATACACGGGAATATATTGTGCATATATCCATGAGCAAAACAGGAGGTTCCCATAAGTCATTTTACACCTCTGTCTAATCCCTTTGTCTACATTAACCTATACCATATAGTGGGTTAATTTCGATGAAGAAATTTTCGAACAAGTATACCAAATTTATGTTTCAAAGAATTTATTTTCGTACACCAGATTTAAATTGTAGGGTTTTATTATTGCATATAAATTTCGGTGGAATTTATTTTCGAAGGGAACAGCTAAACGAAATATCCAAAAATAAATTCCCTTCGAAAATAACCCGCTATACGGTATATAGTGCATATAGCTATATAAGACTTCAGATACATGCAATGGAACAATAACCAAGATGTGAGAATTTTATATTATACATAGCTACTTGGTATTACAGATGATTCTGTTTGTACAGTCCTGTTCATACTTTGCAGAGCGGTACTTGGATGCAATGGGGCACTTGGCATAATAGCTATATATAGATCATGGTTTTGTGTATATATAATAGTGTTGTTCTAGTTCCAGGGTATCGGTACTAGAACTATAAGTATTTTTAGTACAGCAATTTTAAATTTATTACTGGTTTTGGTTCCAAAAATAAAGCTATAAACTAAAAGTTTTTGAAATTTTGGTACTAAAACTCTTGAAATTTTGGTTCAAATACTAAAACTAAACTTAAATTTTTTGAAATTTTGGTTCAAAATTTTAAATTTGCATTGTGGAACTAATACTATCTAACTAAAAGTATGGATAAATTGAGATACTGTAACTAATACTAACTAAAAGTATTGTAAATTGGAGATACTCAGAAGTAATACTAGCTAAAACTATTTGCAAACTGGAGATACTAGAACTAAAATAATTTTGAACTAAAGTACTAAAACAAATAATTTTGTGGTACTAGAACAACACTAGTATATAGTTCTGTTTCTATTTTGCAGAGCACTTGAGATCGGATGTATAATGGAGCACTTGGCATAATAGAAGATTCTAGTGTATTTTCCAGAGCATTTGACATAGGATATACGGATGCACTAAGTTTGGATGGATATGTAGGGGCGCTATGTTGAAATGATGCTTGTCCATTTCCTATTGTTATCGGTAATAAGATGGTAAGGTCTTTAACATTAGGAAGCTTGAATACGAGTTTTACTATCACAGAATATGAGACTTTCAGTGCATCACAATTAGTAGAAAGAACTGTATTTGTAATATTAAGGTATCCAATTTTTTCACCAGGGCAAGAAATGGAGTCAGCAACTGGAGTAAATGCAACCAATTTGTAGCTAAAATTAGACTTACCAATTTGCCTAATATGGTATGTGGTATTGCCTCTCAGAATTGCATGGACATTAGTTATTCTTCTATATCCATGATCTGCACTGATAGTAATTGTTTCTCCACAAGAAAATCCTCCTTTATCTGTTTTAGCTGACAACTTAACAGGTGCAGACATGCAACATAAGCAACTTATTGTCTTTTCGTTTGAGCCAGATATTGTTGTGATTAACTCCGGTGTGTTGATTCTAATAATTTCATTCACGTGAATTGATTTCTGACTACAGTAATATCTTGCTTCTCAGTTGGTATTATATATATATGTAGCGTACATGCATGCATGCACGCACACAGCTATAGCCTATAGAGTGATTAACTATCCCCTAATTACCAATGTATCATAAGCGGAGGTATACAAGCATATACGTGTACCATGAAGAATATCGGTCTATGTAGCTATAGTTAATCCTGATGATGACTGACAGAAAATGCATATGCATGCATGCGATAGTTATATAGCTACACATTTTAGGAAAGGTATAGCTATATACATACAAGTGCATGAATCACCAGAACTGCATGTAAGCTTTGTATATAGTTACTCATTTCAAAATGCGTAATAACGATCGAGACTTGTAGTTATATGTAGCTAGCTATAGCATATATAGCTATATCGCCTGAGGTGTACAGCATCATGAGAAAGATTAGAGAGTTTTCCATAACCACATCGTTGGGTGAAAATCATGTATACCTCGCAGGATCGACGGTCAAAGGAAACGTCGTCATCGATCTTAAAAAGCCCATGGACCAATAAAGATTGTACTTTCTGGACAAGCTCATGTTTGATGGGGAGGACCGCCACAACTCTACTATGTAAATGGCCGTCCGGTAAACAGTCGGTTGCGTTCTGACACACAAATCATATTCGATGACATGACAAAGTTGTTATGGGGCACGGGATCTGAGACTCCTTCAGTTGGCAAGCATGAATTTCCATACACATTTCAACTCCCTGCCAATATACCATCCTCTCATCACAATTTTTACAGACACATTCGATATTTACTCACAGCGCAGCATTGAACTGCAATTTTGCTGTTTAAGTTGAGAGTGTTTCCAGCAAAGGGATATAGGAAGAAACTAGCTATATGTTGTCTCCAATTTACTTATAGGTACCGCATCTCCTGAAAAATAAAAGAGTCTGCATGCATGGTCTGCTCTGTATAGTGCACTTGTTCTGGTGGAATGTAGTTTTAATAATAAAATGGTGGCAACACGGAAGTGCACTGTTTTGGCTCTGAATTGATATCACTAACGCCAGATGAAATTACTGATACTGAAAAATTTATTAGTAACTTGACAACTAAATATAATATAGTTAGTTGTATACACATCTTGCTGAATGGATATCACGCTGTCGTAGTGATGAATTACACGTGATTTACACATGCTTGCTGCATGCATGGACTGTATTAATAGAGTACCGTATAGCGAGAAAGTTTGGTGAATTCACTGCATGGTTATAAGTGTTTGGCAAGGAAAAGTTTGGCGAATGCATAGATTCAGCCATAAGGTAATAATAAGTAAAAATTTGGATGGTTTTAGTTTGGCGAATCACGGACGATTCGCCAAATTCGCCAAACTTTCCCGCTATACAGTATATGATTTTACATGACGGGGAAAAGTACACTTAGCTATAACTCGAAACTGCACTGATGACACTTGTATCTACATAGTATATAACAGGCCTTCAACAAACATGCAAAGTGTACATGTAGCTATATATAGCTAATCTGCAGGAACTACAAGCTATATATAGGCTATAGCTATAGCTATGTTAAAGTGTACTGAGCTAGCTATATATAGCCTCTAGCACTATGATACCTTCAAATTTGGTTTCCTTGGAATATTTCTGAGATGCTGGCATTCATTGGCTGCCTATATGCATGGTATCTTTCCATCATGCAAGAAGGACTGTGATGCTGTGATTGGATGCAATAGCTACAATATCTAAAACACTTCAGAGTATATAGTCAATGACTTAGTGCATAAACAAATGTATTGGATTCGAACAAACCTTTGAAGGTTCCAACCTTCGAATGTTAAATGTGACATTCGAATGTTTATACTTCACTACATAATGGAGTGTGTTGGTAATTTGTCACTATTTATGCAGTCCTTGTTCATTACGTGAGTAGCCAAAAAGGTGAATTTACATTTTCTAGGCTCTGCACAATATAATTACGTGTACCTTTAGTATTAGAAGAAAACATTTTGTTGGTAACTTTGTGCATAAGTTATCACTAATAGTGAATATATATGACAAAAGTAAGTAAAAGAACATTCGTCAAAGCTTCGAAGGTTGTAGACAAACCTTCGAATGTTAAAATTGACATTCGTTTATGCACTAGCCGACTCAATGTATGTGTTGTGCCTATGTTTTATCATATAAAAAGTATGTGTGCATTGTCATATATAGTAATGTATGTGTTGTGCCTCCCATATTGTAGCTACATAGCTATAGTTGTGTAACAGACTATCAGCTTGACCTCCTCCATGCACTGAACTCCCTTGTGGGACAAATTTTAACACAGTGACACTGTGTAGGCATCAGTCTAATCACCCACTTTTATGTTGTCATCATTGATGAAGTCATCTTACTTGCTATAATCAAGTAGTATGCGGTTACCAGTGTTCCCTTGTATATACCCTGCCATATGACTGTTGGGCCCAAATTACAGCAAAGTTACCAGAGTTCCCTGGTTACTGGTGAATTTTCAAAGCTACAAAGTTCAAATTTTCTAAATGAATCGTGGACTCGCTGCTGCAGGCTGCACTAAAGAACTATATTGGTAGGCTAAAACTGTTTCACAACAAACGTGTTCCCTGGTAAGCAGCCAACACTCTTGTCTGCATTCAAAGATTAGAGTTACTGGTAACTTTAGTATTTTTATAAACTTATTGTATATCCCCATAATAAGCCTCACATATATATGTAATTACATGCCCGGTTATTTATTGGGACATCCAGTTATGCAACCGGAAACATATACCACTATGTACCTATAATGTAGCTATAGCTATTATAGCAGATGTATTCAATCATTTCAATATATAGCTAGTAATAGAACAACATTTCAGTTACAATAGTTAGCTCAGCTATAGTTTATATACATATTATTACACAGCTAGCTATAGCTATAGCTATAGCTATAGCTATATATGGTTGTTTGCAACACTCCAGTTAAATGGCTAAATCCTTGCACGCTATGACTAGCTATATATTTAATTTGACTGCAAAGGCTTTGATATATGATACATTAAGAATGGAGGGTGTTCTGTGCTTTCTTTGTTGTCAATTTCATTGTGAGGATTTGTCCTGTTGTAAGCAACTCTTCTCTCCTCAGTGTAATATTTTTCAATTCGGTCTATGCAAAGACCAGAAGCTTTGGTTTGATCTTGAAAATATTTGTCATCGTAAAAATAATTGGTGGTCACCATTGTAGGAATTTTGAACCAAATTCCTTGCCCATTAGTTAGCTGTTCGACATCGGTTACTCTAAACAGACGGCCACTTTCTTTATCGATCGCAAATGTTGCCTGCAACACATCCTTCATACCTACAAATGCGCTGTAGATCTCATCATATTTAGGATTTGTTGAAAGAGAGACTAATTTCTCATCAATTTCTTTTTCTGCTGTCAGCCGATCTGCTTCCTTGGTTACGTACAACTTGTCAAAAGCTGGCGTAGAGAAATTGATTACTATGGCTTTCCCACCTGGAGCAAGTACCCTGTGCAGTTCTTTGAAGTGATTAATGCAAGCCTCAGGTCGTAACAAACATGTTACATACAAACTCATGCCAATATCAAAGCTGTTGTCTTCATATGGCATTTTCATCACATCTCCAACACAAATGTTTACTGTTGCAAACTGTGAAGTGGCTTGTTTGGCCGCCCGCACCATTTCTTCTTGTATATCAAATCCATCCACACTTTTGGCTCCGCATGCGGCAGCAAGATAAGACCAATCACCAGTCCCACATCCAATGTCCAAAATTTTTTTGCCAGGCGCCTCTGACTTCAAGTACTGGGTGACGGCAGGTATAAAATACGCTTGCTTTTCTGGTATCTTGTTATTGCTAATGAAAACACCACCATGTTTTGTGTTTTTCGCCATCATTTAGCATAAAACCTCAGTATTATACTTAGAGCTAATACTCAGCTAACGGCTTTTTAGCTAGAATAAGTTTGTCAGTAGGCACAGATAAATACCGGGGCTCTCCAGATATATACCACCGTTATAGCTATCTGAATATATAGCTCAAGAAACGGAAGTGATTGCGGCTGTTACCCACAACCCTATATTTAGATCTAATTATGTAATATTTACTTACGTAATTTAGTTATATCGTCCGGAGGATACTGATTATTAATCACATTACTATCTATGGTCTATACGTCACCCACCGATTGCATGGCGATATTAAAAGTTTTAAGATAATATAAATTAGCTAGTTTCTATACGATAATGGTAATACCGTACAGCGCGGGTAGTTTGCGAGGCGCAATTTTTGCGAACCATCAGATTTGTCGTTCATGCAGGCTACTTGAGTCGATTTGCTATTATAAAATTTGCAAACCCTGGCATTTCAATGTCGTGTATGTTATACGTGTAATGGAATCTGAGTACTTAAATTCCACGAATTTCACGGATTCATGAAATTAAAGTCCTCCAAAAAATACTTAACCAAAATATTAGAATATAATTATAAAAATATTGAGTTGCTTCTGAACTGTAAGGATGGTTGCTTTTAACACAGAAGTCGGTAGACTAGCCTCTAAGTTAGATGTTGTTGGCTTGAAGTACTGTCTGATGTCCGCCATCCTCTCGATTTTAGAAAATATTTTGCTAAATCACGGTAGCATACTACAACTCACGTGAGCTATTTGGGAAGACCAATCGTGAAAATAAAACCGTGAAAAAACTGAGAGTCAGCCATTCACGGAATTTAAGTACCACAAAAAACAAACTATACAGTATATAGCTAGCTAGCTAGCTGTGAAGCAAAATAATTTCATGCAGTTGTATATGTGTACATAGGCAAATAGCAGTCATATAGTTAGCTATACTAATGACACATGACAGGATGTGCAATTGCTGTGTCTTCCTAACTGTCTGTGTGGAAATTGTATAGCCACCCAAACAATTGCATATTATTCATACACACAGAATGATTTCACTAGTTACAAGACATTCTATATATATACTTGATAACTAATGTAATACAGCATAGCTATATATAGGCATGCAGATGTCTGCACCTGATGTTCACAGGCCCTTGGTAGCTATAGTTACAATTGTTGTCATCATTACAGTGGAACCTGTGTAATATGTATGCATGGATTACTTAAAGTTGAATAGGTACAATGACTTAGCTATAGAGTATGCATAGAGAACCTAACAATTATTAGGCCACTCCAACTTGTGATTACGTTTCTGGTCCACTGCCTGCATCACTTCTTCCAAATTTTAGAAACACAGCAATACGCATACGTATATCTAACATGCAACTTTTCATGGCTGCTTTGCTTATTAAAATAATAGTGCCATGTTCTTGTTCAGCTTTACACTCATTGTTTTTACCAGGTAGCTAGCTACTTTGTAAGTAGCCAGTCAACTTTTAAAATATTCACCACTACTTTTTAGCACCATGATGTTAGTGATGTGCCGTAACAGCAATTGCTCCATCCTTCCTTGAAATATTATGCCCAATGGACCTCCTGGTATTGGAAATTTATGATAATTGTTTGTTGCTTTGTTTGTTTCTGAATTCCCTCCTGCCCGCATCTAAAATTAAAATGTACAGGACCAGAAACATAATGACAAGTTGGAGTGACCTTAATATCAATTTTATCACAAAAGAATGAGTGGCACTAAAGGCACAACCTGTACAAGGTGCACGCACACACACACACACACACACACACACACACACACACACACACACACACACACACACACACACACACACACACACACACACACACACACACACACACACACACACACACACACACACACACACACACACACACACACACAGCTTAATTTAGCTACAGAGAATATACGTACAAAATATTTGGAGTGGTACCATGAGTCAACGAACACACTATAGAGTCCTTACCCTTTGTTCGTTATCTTCTTTCCTGATTATCAAAACAAATGAAAGAGATTCCTACACTATCCCAGCATAGATTATAGACTACGTAACTATATAATCTATGATCTAGTAGTCTTTATATAGTCTCGCAAGCCAGACCACAATTTACACGCAGGTTAGACAGAAACAAAAAATATTCAGAATGACTACTGTATGAGTCATTCTGAATATACAGTTCCTTTTCTATTCCCACGCTTCGGGCATGGGAATAGAAAAGGAACGTATTGTAATATTTTGTGACTTGAGTTGGTGTATGTTTTAATAGAGAGTTTTAATTGGTGGAGAATATTATTTTATTGTAACAATGGAATCAGTAATTATATAATGGAAAATATCATGAGTGAATGGCTCATGCCTGCAGCTGTGATCACGTGATTTAGCCCCACCCAATATTCATGATACTGTTTTATGAAATGTTACAGAATTATTCAGTTACCATACTGGATGTGTAGTTCAGTATGGTGTATACTGTATAGGGTAACTATACTAAGTCTTAGCAAGAGAGTTATTATACAACATGTGATAGTCTTGTTGAGTTGTGATAGTCTTGTTGAGTTGTTCATTCGCTACTCAATTTCTTATGTAAACTTAAACCCACAATCAAATATTTCTCATGTTCATGACAACATGATATGCTGAAAAGGTCGAGGAAAAGTATGCTTGATCAGTAAGATGTGAGGTAACTGATCGTGAGATGATTTTTTATCAAGGAAATAATGGTTGAATTAAATTAGAAAACATAGCATTAGACTAGTTTTTACTTTTAGCATTTTAAATCAGTATAGTACAATTGCAACCAGAACAGCTTTTGCTGATGCTGCCTCCCTGTTAAAATAACAAATAAAAAATATAGAAATCATTATCTATTGATTGATTTGAAGGGAAACTGCATCAAATTGCAAAAACTGTTCTTCAGCAGTACCCTACTGATATAGACATAACATACACAAATATACTACACTACAGATAGCTAGCTAATTCCAACAATACTATGTACATAACATAACTACAATGAACAACTTAATAAATACAACAAAGGAAAACAAGAACACAAGGAAACAAAAACTATTAACTAAAACATACAAAACAAAACAAACACTACCTAGCTATAGATTTGTTTACAAATTGTTCTAAAAAGTCAGTAAATCATGAGCTTCATACAACTTAGAATTTAGTTGATTCCAAATGACTACTCCACGATAATAAAGACCGGCTACAGTAGCTTTACCAAACAAAGTTCTGACTCTAGGTATGAAAATCCGATATGGGATTCTGCCACAATGTCCCGTCAAAGCAACTGAATTAACAAAGAAGTCATTGAGATACACATGCAGGACAAAGCCTGCGTACACTCTTGAAGACTTGCACAGCAGTATGAAATCTACGACGCTCAGCAAGTGTAGCTAATTATAAGCCTCACAAAACTGGCCACACAGGATAAAGATCCAACAAAATTAGAATGTATCTTCTCCATAACTGCTGTGGGAGGACTCCAGACAGTATCACAATAATCAAAAATTGGCAAAATATATCCACAACTTGATAAAGGGTGGCCAAAAGAGAATTATGCAGGGGCTTTAAACGATGAAGGCCATAAAGTTTAGTACAAACCCTCTTAAGAATATAGCTACTCATGTCTGACAATATGAGATTACCAAGTCAAATGTTGGTCCGACCACACCTAGATACTTCATACTCTGCACTTGAGGGAGAGGTCTGCCACCAACTATGACCCTGGCTTTAACTCAGTTCTGGCAAGAACCAAATCAACATTAAAGCAGACTTAAGACACATTTAACTGGAGCCTATTACTTTGCATCCAGCTCTGAAGCCTGTCAACATAGTGCTGAAACTGTTCCTGTACAACACTAAAATCAGCACCACAACAGTACAATTGTGCATTATCAGTATAGCTACATATGAATTGGTGAGTGCTTTACAACAGTAGGTAAGTCATTGATGTAAAGAGAGAACATGCAATAAAGACCCCAAAATGAGCCCCTGTACATGTGGCACGCCAAACAGCACCCCACTTAGATAAAGAGCCACCAAATTTAACTGACTGCATTCGATTAGCTAGATTAGTGTTGCCAGATGTTGCTGCCTAATTGTTCAAAGAAAACTAAACATTTGTTCATAAAAAGTTCACAAACCCTTAAAAAGACTTTCTGGCTGAGCAATTAATGCGGTCCTTTCCAACCTTGTATAGTGACTAATTTTCACAGTAACATGCAGTCAAAATGATGCTATTTGTGTCGATAATCTATGCAAAAAAACAAGGTTGTAGTTGCAAAGTTATGACAAGCTCATTTCACCTGATAATTTTTCTGTATGGGTATGGTGGTTATTGTGTTAAAACTCAACTTATAACTGTGTATGGGCTACACTGAAATTTATGATAAATCTCAGAGTTCATTATAAAGTTCATAAATAAGTTTATATTAAATCTATGAACTTTCTTCACAACATGGCAACACTGGATTAGATAGATAACTGTTAAACCAAGTTTGTGAACTATGCACTTCCCAAGCGGACGTGATGTCATTATAACAACGTGATTACGTCATTCAATGTAATTTGATTTGATTTAGCTAATAATATTATATCGTCAATCCTACGACTGTATATATATATATAAATCGAGGTTTTGGGGCTATTAAACAATCGTTGAGTTCGAATTTTTATAGGCCCAAAGGATTGTACAGAAGATGACAAGTGTTACGCCTAAAGTATGTATTGAAACTGCAAGTTATCCACCAGTGTATTATCCTGGCTCAGTAATAAAAGGAAATGTTGTGATCGAATTGTCAGAGCGGAAGATCCCAATACACAGCATCGTGGTTAATCTGTCTGGGAGAGTTTACACTTACTGGACACAGAATGAACGTATAGGAAAACATGATTACAGAATTCCATATACATATTCAGAAAAGATCTTGGACGTCCACTTGGATAATAATTATATTGCCATCTAGACCACAACAGTCCATACAATCGAGAGAATTAGGACCAGGTCGTCATAAATTTCCTTTTATAATTTGTCTTTCAAAAAATTTAACATTACCCACATTATTTGAATATACTGAGCACTCTCCATTTATGTCCCAACTTAGTGGTTACATCCGATATATGTTGGCTGCTGGAGTATCGGTAACATCAGGTCAAACTCATATTGCTGTAAAAGGGATTACAATTATTAACAACATTGATGTAAACACGCCTAGATTACTGCGTCGTGTTCTAAGTTCAAACGAGAAAACAGTCTGTTGTTTGTGCTGTGCTTCAGGTCCAATTTCATTGACTGTCTCAACAGATAGGAGTGGTTATTGCTCTGGAGAGTCCATCCGTATCAATGTGGATGCTGAAAACCATAGTAACAGAAGAATTGTTGAAATACGAGCCAGTTTGAAGCAGACAAAGATGTTTTATGGTAATCCGCAATGGCATGGTTTGTTTCGGAGCCTAGTGCTGAGCCGACTACCTCCAAAAACTTATAGAACTGAGAAGATCATCAAAACAATCGAAAGCTCAGTAGATACACAGAATATGTTACTGCCCATTCCTCTCACTGCTCCTACCATCACTAGCTCCACATGCAGCGGTAATCAAATATTCTACACGTTAGATGTGTTCCTTGTACTTCGCAATGCCTGGGACCTTCATGTAGAGTTACCTGTTGTGGTAGGAACCATTCCATTCAGAGGACCAAATGCTAATGGACCAGCACTGGAAAGAAATAACCTCATTTATGCTCCTGTCTCTACTAAGCAAGTGTATATTGGATGTGATGCATACACTCAAGGTGATCTGTACTACACTCCATTGTATGGCTGTGTTGATAATGCTGCTTCTCATTGAAGACTATAGCTGTACAAGTAACTATATGACTAAGTCGTCTGACTATAAAGCAAGCTATTATATCCATATAAGGTATGTATATATTTAAAGTCTTGTACTAGCTATTATAAAAATATTGATTATCATACATGTACTCTCATTAAATTGTAAAAATATGTAATTGAAAGAAAATTTTGTGGCAATGTACATAGCAATGCAATTAAGTTGGTAGGTGTGTGGAGGAAGTGTGATTGGTGATAAGGATGAAGGTATAATTATATGGTAAGCTATGTTGTACTTGATGTCTACAATGGAGTGCTCCCTATTACAATTGGTATTTGTACATAAAGGTCACCGGCCTTGTAAAACTTTAGAATTACATTTACAACGTACGATAAGTTTATAATATGGTGACCATTGGTTGTAGGAGGGACAGCTGGGACGGTTAATATTCCATTATTCCAATAACCTGTGCTTCCTGCTGGTACTCCAGAACCCTCAATCCTCTGTATTATGTTACGGACAAGATGAGACTTTTGATTACGAAAAACTGGCCCTTTTCCATTATATGTTACTATCTGTGCTAGCAATACTTGAATAGCAGTGGCTTGCTTAGTACTCTGATTTTCAACTTTAACATTGGTACTGATAAATTCTCCAGGATAATAACCACGTTTGTTTATGGTGGCTGATAGTGATGCTGAACCATACTTATGCCAAGTCGTACGTACTGTTGTTTGTTCAAAACTTGACGATGGTTGCATTAAATGAGGGACATAAACATTCACAATGTCCTTGACGCTGATCCCTTTTGCAACGGTGTGCTCTAATTTGTCTTGACGAGATTTTGCTATACCAGCAATTAGAGAATATCTTACTACACCACTAGGACCTTCAAAAGATGACAACAATGCTAGATCAGAAGGTGTCTGGGTCTTGAAAGGAAATTCATGCTGCCCAGCTGATAAACCAGCACTGCGTGCTTGTTGTTGTGAACCGCTTTCCGTTGTCCATATTGTCCATGTCACACTACATATACCCTCAGAGTTTCTATATATATTTGAATACTGTCCACGCTGCTCATTCCACTCAACTTTTGCCATACCAGACAATTGAATTTTGATTGATTTCACTGGGATCATATCTTTAGACAATTCAATAAGTACATTTCCCTCCGAATATCAGATCCAGCAAAATATGTTTGGGCCTCACTGACAAGGTTAATTTTGAAAACTCTTAGTTTGCTTTTCCACATTCTAATGCTAGCTACAACTTAACTGACTATTCAGGATTACAATGCAAGTTTCTTTTATATGTACGTAGCAGTACAATTACTAAATATAGCACTATGATGTCAAGATTCACGTGACTAAAACGAGGAACGGAACGATAAACGGAATGATGCACGAAATGAAAGGCAAGTGGCTCTACGCACGTTTTGAGCAACATTAGTTAGCTCATTGATTGGCTACTTAGCTATATATAGAACCTTATAATTATAGCTAGCTACTTATAAAATTGCTACTAGTAACTACGTAGCTATATATTACAAGTCACAGATTAGGGGGCTGAATAGTCTCGCGTGGCCAGACTGCTTTTTTCCGTTTTTATTTGTGGTGGCGGAAAAAAGGGTCTGGTCTGGTTCACACACGCATCTCGTCTTAGCACCTCGAAAAGTGACAATTGAACACGTCATTGTAGCCCAAGTTTATTGCCGCGTGCGCTTGCTATTTGGTCTCTAATTTGGTCAGTTTGTGGACGTGGTATATATAAGAACGGCATATAAATGAGTTTCCATTGCCAGTGGGTAGGATCACGAAGATGTCATTTCCCGCCATTAAGCTTTCAACAGCTTGAATCTATTAAACGAAGTAAACTATTTAAAACTTACGTTTAATTTATTGCAAACATTTGCCTATTGATCGCTGAATGGTTTTGTTTAATGGCCAATTCAATAGCAGATTTCACGTCCATAATAACGCGCTTATACCACACCGCGACAATCACGCATGTGTCTTATAAATCAGTTATGGATCACGTTTCCCTGGTTAGCACCCCCACCACAGTGGGGGGTGCTAAGACGAGATGCATGTGTGAACCAGACCCTTTTTTCCGCCACCACAAATAAAAACGGAAAAAAGCGGTCTGGCCACGCGAGACTAGGGGCTGAAATAGATAATGAATTTATCATCCGGATATCCTGATCCTAATACTTCATGCATGGATATCCTACAGATAGTGATATCATCAAACTTTTACGTATTCTTTATATAATCACATTATATCCTAAAATTCAGACATTCCACTCAGCCCTAGTGCATGGAGGTCATGGGACAATGGGTTTGCAATGTAAAGAAGCTTTTTGATGTCTGTGTCAAGGGGCTCAAAAATCTTAAACTTGTATGAGAATTCAAATCTAACATTTTGGGTAAGATTTCAAGATTTTACAGATCTCAACACATGTTTCTTGGATTTCTATTCTAGTCACCTTGCATCAGTTGCTTCCTATAGCATTATTATCCAGATTTCACAAGACTTCAAATTTCTAGATGCTAAAGATTTCACAAAGATTTCTAGAAGCCTGTATGCACCTTCCACAGTGTTTCGAACCCCTGAGTCTGTTCAGTGTTTAGCACTTTTTGGTTTGCTATGTTTGCTGTAATTACACCAGACGCCAGAGTAGCTAGCGTAAGTGGTCAATTATCGGACGGTATGAATTATCGGACAAGGCCTCCGGCTTGTATTGAAACATGCGTAACGTAAGCGATAGTATTACGAGAAACATAGTATACGGATTAAACTAACAATGAAAGAATGGGAATTAACACTTCTTATGCAGATCAAACCAATAACAAAGCATTTTAAAGACATCCTACGGCTGCTACTTTCACCAGTTTGGCTGATTTTCTAAAATACAGACAAGTATAAATACCCGTATCGTTATAACACAATGACAGAGAAAGATAACAGCACCAAACTTACAGGGCTTACTTGGCATAATATCCCTTACATTCTGCAAAAATATCTAAAGGATCCATTTAGCCTATAAGGAACTATGCCACAAAGTTTCATGGCTGTCCGATAATTCATCCTAGAAAAAGTACAGCATCCGATAATTCATACGCGTATCCGATAATTCATTGCCGACACCCTGTGCACTTTTGCATGTCACGGAAAATCTAATTACGTCACAAAGATGAATATTGGTTTCCAAAGAGACCAAAGAGTGGGCTATCGATTGGTGAAAACCGGAAGTCAGTACGACGGATACTTCTCGAGTTACAACAGTTAGTCAAAATGCGTCCGATAATTGACCACTTACGCTATGTCCTTTGATATCCAGGTTGTTATTTCGTTAATATCTGATTTACCATGCATTTACAATTACCCCCAAGACCATTGGCCACCATTATAAATACCATTCATTTTGATACACCATAAATATATTATTAGCTATATTTGCCACTCCTGAAAAAAATCATTTCCTTTATTGTCTACTACGATAAATGCTGGAAAGTCCTCTACTTCGACCTCCCAGATGGCCTCCATGCCCAGTTCAGGAAATTCTAGTACCTTCACACTACGGATACAGTCCTGCGCAAGCACAGCTGCTGGGCCGCCTATAGAGCCCAGGTAAAAACCGCCGTACTTCTTGCATGCCTTGGTGACAGCCCTGCTACGATTGCCTTTTGCTATCATGATGAGACTTCCTCCTTCTTTCTGAAACCTATCCACATAGGAATCCATTCTGCCAGCAGTGGTTGGCCCAAAACTTCCTGATGGCATACCCTACAATAAAACATGTGACTACACTTGTCCTCACTGTGTATTCATACAGTCTAGACATTGACGTAAACACGCCTAGATTACTGCATCGTGTTCTAAGTTCAAACGAGAAAACAGTCTGTTGTTTGTTGTTGTCTTCAGGTCCAATTTCATTGACTGTCTCAACAGATGGGAGCGGTTATTGCTCTGGAGAGTCCATCCACATTAATTCCCAATGGCATGGTTTGTTTCGGAGCCTAGTGCTGAGCCGACTACCTCCAAAAACTTATAGAACTGAGAAGATCATCAAAACAATCGAAAGCTCAGTAGATACACAGAATATGCTACTGCCCATTCCTCTCACTGCTCCTACCATCACTAGCTCTACATGCAGTGGTATTCAAATATTCTACACGTTAGATGTGCTCCTTGTACTTCACAATGCCTGGGACCTTCATGTAGAGTTACCTGTTGTGGTAGGAACCATTCCATTCAGAGGACCAAATGCTAATGGACCAGCACTGGAAAGAAATAACCTCATTTATGCTCCTGTCTCTACTAAGCAAGTGTATATTGGATGTGATGCATACACTCAAGGTGATCTGTACTACACTCCATTGTATGGCTGTGTTGATAATGCTGCTTCTCATTGAAGACTATAGCTGTACAAGTAACTATATGACTAAGTCGTCTGACTATAAAGCAAGCTATTATATCCATATAAGGTATGTATATATTTAAAGTCTTGTACTAGCTATTATAAAAATATTGATTATCATACATGTACTCTCATTAAATTGTAAAAATATGTAATTGAAAGAAAATTTTGTGGCAATGTACATAGCAATGCAATTAAGTTGGTAGGTGTGTGGAGGAAGTGTGATTGGTGATAAGGATGAAGGTATAATTATATGGTAAGCTATGTTGTACTTGATGTCTACAATGGAGTGCTCCCTATTACAATTGGTATTTGTACATAAAGGTCACCGGCCTTGTAAAACTTTAGAATTACATTTACAACGTACGATAAGTTTATAATATGGTGACCATTGGTTGTAGGAGGGACATCTGGGACGGTTAATATTCCATTATTCCAATAACCCGTGCTTCCTGCTGGTACTCCAGAGCCCTCAATCCTCTGTATTATGTTACGGACAAGATGAGACTTTTGATGACGAAAAATTGGCCCTTTTCCATTATATGTTACTATCTGTGCTAGCAATACTTGAATAGCAGTGACTTGCTTAGTACTCTGATTTTCAACTTTAACATTGGTACTGATAAATTCTCCAGGATAATAACCACGTTTGTTTATTGTGGCTGATAGTGATGCAGAACCATACTTATGCCAAGTCGTACGTACCGCTGTTTGTTCAAAACTTGACAATGGTTGCATTAAATGTGGAATATAAACATTCACAATGTCCTTGACAGTGAACCCTTTTGCAATGGTGTGCTCTAATTTGTCTTCACGAGATTTTGCTATACCAGCGACCAGAGAATATCGCATTACACCACAAGGACCTTCAAAAGATGACAACAATGCTAGATCAGAAGGTATCTGGATCTTGAAAGGAAATTCATGTCGCCCAGCTGATAAACCAGCACTGCGTGCCGCTTGTTGCTGTGAACTTTCATTTGTCCATATTGTCCATATCAAACTACATATACCCTCAGAGTTTCTATATATATTTGAATACTGTCCACGCTGCTCACTCCACTCAACTTTTGCCATACCAGACAATTGAATTTTGATTGATTTCACTGGGATCATATCTTTAGACAATTCAATAAGTACATTTCCCTCAATATCAGATCCAGCAAAATATGCTTGGGCCTCACTGACAAGGTTAATTTTGAAAACTCTTAGTTTGCTTTTCCACATTCTAATGCTAGCTACAACTTAACTGACTATTCAGGACTACAAGTTTCTTTTATATGTACGTAGCAGTACAGTTTAAATATAGCACTATGATGTCAAGATTCATGTACAGTGAGGAAAACAACCATACTAATGATGTTTTACATTGGCTTCAACTGTCTGTAATTATTGAACAATATCCACATATGGCCATATAAATGTAAGCAAACAAAATCCTAAAATCCTCAAATGAAGTCACATGCAACACTGATTTCAGTGAACCATGTTTATACTAACAGGTATTAGCTATACATATAGGAACTAGCTATAATTATAGCTAGCTACTTATAAAATACTAGTAGCTATATATAGCTACTAATAGCTATATATAGCTACTTAAATTTGCATATTGCAAGTCACAGATTAGGGGGCTGAAATAGATAATGAATTTATTATCCAGATATCTTGATCCTAATACTTCATGCATGGATATCCTACAGATAGTGACATCATCAAAGTACGTATTCTTTATATAATCACATTATATCCTAAAATTCAGACATTCCACTCAGCCCTAGTGCATGGGGGTCATGGGACAATGGGTTTGTAATGTAAAGAAGCTTTTTGATGTCTGTGTCAAGGGGCTCAAAAATCTTAAGCTTATATGAGAATATTTTGGGTAAGATTTCAAGATTTTACAGATCTCAACACACGTTTCTTGGATTTCTATTCTAGTTACCTCGCATTGCTTCCTATAGCATTATTATCCAGATTTCACAAGACTTACCATGCATTTACAATTACCCCAAGACCATTGGCCACCATTATAAATACCATTCATTTTGATACACCATAAATATATTATTAGCTATATTTGCCACTCCTGAAAAAAATCATTTCCTTTATTGTCTACTACGATAAATGCTGGAAAGTCCTCTACTTCGACCTCCCAGATGGCCTCCATGCCCAGTTCAGGAAATTCTAGTACCTTCACGCTGCGGATACAGTCCTGCGCAAGCACAGCTGCTGGGCCGCCTATAGAGCCCAGGTAAAAACCGCCATACTTCTTGCATGCCTTGGTGACAGCCCTGCTACGATTGCCTTTTGCTATCATGATGAGACTTCCTCCTTCTTTCTGAAACCTATCCACATAGGAATCCATTCTGCCAGCAGTTGTTGGCCCAAAACTTCCTGATGGCATACCCTACAACAAAAACATGTGACTACATTTGTCTGTGTATTCATACAGTCTATACTTTGTGTGCATTAATAGTATGGTACTAAATTACAGTGAAGAATCAAAGATGAAGACAATTTACATACTGGTACAAGTAATACACACTATTAAATTACTTGGCTGAGTAAAGTCACATTTTGTGTTACCAATGTTTTTGGCAGAAACAGTTACACTTTATGTGGTAGCTATAGTCACCATTCTTTAATTATCACGATATAAAAATTTTATATTCATATCATATCACCATCATTTATATCACGATATACCGTAGATCGGGTTAATTTCGTGTTATAAAAGTGTCATAAGATAAAAATTCAAGGTGTTTTAATTTCGTAAAAGTAGGAAGTATAAAAATTATTTTAACCCGGAAATTTTTGAACACGGAAGCATGTTGCACGAGTGAAACGACGGCGCTGGATGAAGGTGAGTGCTATGTAACCTGTGTTAATGGTAATCATGTTTACAATGAAATATCTTTGTGTTTTGGTCAGCCAGCCATTAAATATCGCACGCTGTCACTAGTCTTGACTGGTGACACGCTAGCTCCGGAGTCTTTCTTTATCGATCATAGTGGATTAAGGCCCAGCGAATCCATCATTGCAAAGCTTTAGATACTTCATTTTCCCCACCAATTCTTGTGTTCGCCAAATTCTAGTTAAACATAAATTATTGTTAAAAAATTCGTGTGCTTTAATTTCGTAAACAAAGGCTCATACGAACGACGGACTTTTCCCAATCTACGATACATTCATATTCTATATATTGCACATCACTAGTACTGATGATGTCACTAGCCGTCTAACAAATATTGTGAAGTTATAGTATACAGGATGACAAAATTTACACAGGAAATAACTATGTATTATTTTTATATGACTTACTGTCAAAGTTGTGGCATAGTTGTGATAAACAGACACAAGCAGTGGGTGTTCTTAATGCTAACATACAAGTATGTTGTGACTCCATTATATTTTAGGATGATGATGTAATTGCAGAAGAGAGGTCATATAAAACGAATTCACCTCACCAGTTGAACACGTTTAATAAATACAGAGCTATATTTCAGTATTTTATAAATACAGAGCTATATTTCAGTATTTTGTAAATACAGAAATATATTTCAGTATTTTGGCTATATTTCAGAGTATTATGTCAATACAGAGATATTTCAGTATTATATAAATACAGAGCTATATTTCAGTATTATGTAAATACAGAGCTATATTTCATAAACACAGAACTATATTTCAGTGTTATTAGTGTTATTAGGGTACTTGCCTCGGGTGTTTTGGCTGGACCAGCATAGTATATGGGATGCTTTTTAAAATAATCGGGTAGCCCTTTACCACCATCAAGCTGTTCCAGCAGTTTAGCATGGGCAATATCCCGTGCTACTATCAGACGACCGGTTAGTGAAACACGTGTTCGCACTGGGTACTCAGAGAGCTTCATCAGTATATCATCCATCGGCTGGTTCAAATCTACCTATAAAGGTAATAATTTATTGTGTTTAGGCTTGATTTATGTATAGCTCTGCTTATGGGCTTTAGTTTCTTATTGGTGAACTATTACAAATGCCAGTTTATTTGCCATGAACTTTTTGTTGAAATGGTACCATTCCACAAAACCATTCTTTGCAAAGAAGCTTAAAAGAATATTCTATTAACCCACTATACATCAATTTCTATTAAAAAAATTGGCATGTGAGATTATACCGAATGTCTCACATACGTAATGCTATTTTGAACAGACTTGACAAATGGCAAACTTGTTTGCCAATAACAGCGATTAAGTCACCTGAAGAAGAAAGCTGCTCACCCATCGCTTCATATTATACGAGTTCTGCTTTTAAGTGGATTAAACAAGCTTTCATTTCGGTAAGTAGCCACTACTGTTCCCATAATATCAGTAATGCCTTGAGCATTCCGCCGCAAGTTCAAAATGACTTATGCACACCTAAACTTTCTAAAGGTTTAACTATCTACCTCATTTAACCACAAAGTACATAACATATAGTGCAAAATTTTGGCAGAGGAAAACATTGGTGAATCTTCTCCTGCTACATTTTGGCAAGTAAAACTTTGGCAAACCATACACACTAACCATTTCTATTTATATTTATAGCACACACATAAAAATTGGTTAATCGAGGTGTAAAAATCACGTGAGAGAAATAACAGCGTGCACGTTTGTGCGAGCGTTCGTGATTGGATTAAGAAAGGATCCTTTACTCTTGCCCTTACTCTGCTACATTTTTCTAACTAACAAGGACATTAGCCTTCACTATTGCAGGGGAACCTACGAACCATTTGGATCTGGCGAATCTTCATTGCAGGCTTGAACACATGTGCCTAGTCATGTGCACATGAGTCTGTGCTAATTTAATTTATTCTGAGCTACCAAAATTTGGAGGGTAAAATTTGGCGAATGAACAATGATTCGCCAAATTCACCAATGTTTTCCTTCGCCAAAATTTCACGTTATACGGTATTATTAAGTAAATATAGTCTAGGTTAAGGTGGCTCAGAACAATTCACATATGGCTTCATCACAAAAAATCTAACTCCTGGCATTACTACTGTCAATAAAGTTTTGAAAGTAAACAGCATTTACAAAGCATTCTTAGATCAATCTTTTCCAGTAAACCAGATTGCTCTACCATACGTGAAACGCAAGTTAGAAATTTAGGCTCTCTGCCTAATGAGCTAAATTTGAGTCCTTTTAGTTTTCTGATAAACATAATATACATAAAAGTTTCAAGAATACAGCTCTTTCGGTTTGACATTAAGACCTTTGGCCTTTTAAAAATTTGCCACTTCTAAACAAAAGCAGCTATAAAAATCAACTACCGCTCGTTTGTAGCATAAGTTTCACTGATTACCATGTCCAAATTTGATGGGTATAAGTTTAAAATCTGGCTAGTTATTCAAAATTTTAACGGGCCATGTAGCATTTAGGGCACAGTGAAATCTTACTTCTACATCATAACCACAAAGTTGCATGACCTAAAGTATGTACTAACAGTTGTAATCCCTCCAGCCAGATGCCTGTCAAAAACCAAAGTTTATACACATCCAAGACAGCTGTAGAAGCCAAAGAAAATGCTACAGAAGCTATTAAGCCACCAAGTCTGGAGATTAAAAGTTCTTAACTTCTATAGATTCACATTATCTTATGAAGCTACAACACCAATTTCACACAATTACTTTACTAAACAGGCACCATAGCAACAGTACTTGCCTTAACAACATTATCGTGTAAGTCTGCCTCTCTAACATCTGGCATGTATCTCCATGGCTCTGTCTCTAACTGCTCAAGGTAAACACCATTGGGTGTGATCTTCCCCACAACCTACAGTGATAGAAAACACATGCACACAAACACCTACAAAAGTACGTAACAGTTTAACAAAATATTTATTCACAAAAATACTTCTGTGGTTGACATCCTGTACCATAGACAGGAATACTGTTAGTGTTAAGAAGTAAAGCATGGCCTCTCTAGAAAACCTTGCCACTTTTAAAAATGTGGGAGGGTCACTGAACTAACTGAAGTATGGAGGCAACTTGGGAGAGAGCAAGAGCTACACAGTTAGGAATTAAGAGACAAACATCCCCACACCCGGCCCTGAATGAACAATACCATGTTGAACACTAGTGTCACAGCAAGCTACTATTCATCTTGTTGCATTCATCTTGTTTCACTGAATATATCTCAGTGCAAATATATACATATACAAATGGCCATGCTGGGGGATTCTAATACTTTCACTGTACCAGTAATATGATATGAAGATTGTGGATATTAAGTAGAATAGACTGGCTAGTATGAATGGTATGAGAGCTGTTTTATGCTTTTCATTTTGTAAATATCTTTTTACTGGTCTATTATTGATATACCGTATAGCGGGAAATGGTTTTATTTTCAAAAATTTTGAAAATATTCAAGCATTTTCGAAAAAATTTTTTCGAAATACCTAGCTATATAATTATTCCTTAATCACGAGCTAGCTGATTTTCGAAAATATTTTTCGAAGTCCTTTAAGCTCAGCCTTTTTCGAAATTTTAACCTTTCGAAAATTTCCCGCTATACGGTAGACCATCTCCAAAACTCCATTGTTCATTGAATTTGCTGCATTGTGATGGCTCCCCTATCTAAAAGTACACTGAAAGTAGTGCTGAGCAGTATTGATATTTGACAGACGGTACGGTATCTTATTTGTAATATTGCGGTATGACTAAATCATTGTGGTGTGTGTAAATGGCCTAAGAAACAACATTTGAACTTTTAAAAGATGGTGCTAAAGAAGAATTGCATATATTGATACACATGACGTCTTTAGTTACAGCAGTAATCAAATATTTACTTATATACACAAATCTAATCTTTGTTGAGAACAGTTACAAAATATTCTTAAGGAGGAATATCTGAATATGGTACAATATCTGTACTTCACGGTATTGCGATATTTACAAAAAAAGAAAAAATAATATTGCAATATGACTACATAGCTGGTATATTGCTCAGCGCTAATGAAAGTATTAGAATCCCCAAACTAGGTAGACCCATCTCTATTATTTAATGACGTCATTTGCTCATCATACATATTACACACTAGAGATAGTATTCTATCACTTTCATACATAGCACCACAACATTCATGACTGTGTAGTAGTTCTGACCTGTCTGTCAGCTGAACAGGATACGCCTATCCCTATCGGACATGAAGCTCCATGCCGTGGCAACCTGACCACCCGTACATCATGACAGAAGTACTTCCCTCCGAACTGAGCGCCAATACCCATATCCTGACACACTTTATGTATCTAAATATTCATCATCAGGCATTGTATTAGTCACAACTCATGACACAAGCTATCTTTATGTAAGAAAATTAGTAATACCACAATACACATATGTGACTGGGCCTGCGAAAACCAGTCTTATCACCACATAAAATTTTATCTATTTTTAGAATGTGATAACTTTTTGTCTAAAAGTAGTATCTTAATAAAAATTCCATCGTATATGCAGCAATTCATAAGGAATTCAGTAAAACTTACACATCGTGAATACCACATACAGAATAGGAGATATATATAGCATAATATGAAAAGGTGTATTGGCTGGTTTTCGCAGGCCTGGTATATTTGTTACCTTTGCCTCTAACTTCACATCACGAAACCCCTGGCCATGTTCGTTCCCAGACACCGGCAAAGAATCAAGGTATTTAGTGCTGACCAGTTTCACTGTCTTCAGCGTCATTTCTGCACTAAGGCCGCCTATAACAATGGCCAAGTGGTAAGGAGGGCAAGCAGCCGTTCCTATTGTTTGTATCTTCTCCTGGAGGAACTCTATCAAACGGACTTCATTCAGCACAGCCTTGGTCTGCTGGTAAAGGAAGCTCTTGTTGGCAGAACCGCCACCCTTAGCGATAAACAAGAAATGGTATTCATCTCCAGCAGTCGCATAGAGTTCTATCTGGGCTGGTAAGTTGGTACCAGTGTTCACTTCATTATACATGTCCAATGGAGATACCTGGCAAAACACGAGCATACAGATATACAGCAAACTATATCGTATAGTCTAAAATGTACTCTAAAAGAATTAGACCAAATGTACAGTGGAACTTCTTAAACACTACTAACAAAGAATTTCTGTTACATTATTAAGAATTCTTATTTCACTGGTACATATATTGTAGCTCAATCATCATTATTAAAAACTTAATACCTCTAATAAAGCATTTGACTTAACTACAGGGTTAACAATTCAGTATTATTTTAGACACACAATAAGGAGTGCTGACTTGAGAATATCGTAGGTTATGCCTGGTGTAAGTGTTGTAGACACCACGAGATAACCATTTACTATCTTCTCCATCAGTCCACACACGATGGCCCTTCTTACCGATAACAATTGCAGTGCCTGTACACGTAGTGAAATACCAAACAATACAATGACAATGCAGTTACGCATACGCACAACTACATGTGCACACATGCCCACGCAAACAAAGACATGCACACACACACACACACACACACACACACACACACACACACACACACACACACACACACACACACACACACACACACACACGCACGCACACACACACACACACACACACACGTGCACACACACACACACACACACACACACACACACACACACACACACACACACACACACACACACACACACACACGTGCACACACAAACACATGCACACACACGCACACACACAAATACAACACACATCACATGACACATACCAGTATCCTGGCAACACATACCAGTGTCCTGACAACCGGGTAATACCATTGCAGCAGAAATGCTGGCATTTTTGAGAAGTGTCAAAGCAACAAAACGATCATTCTTGGATGCCTCAGGATCATCCAATATGTTTCTAAAGACAATATTAAACACTAGCATTATTGCAATGTAAGACAAATATCTAAAGTCAGGGACCATCATCTGTTGTGAATGGGTGTCCTGATTTTTACCATATACGATTTTAATTTTGTGGGTGATACTATCCACAAAAATTTACTTTCAACTTTCATCCCATTTCTTTATAATTAATTACCTACGAAAAATTATTTCCAAGAATTCATAATTTACCTTTTATGTAAATGGAATGCATATAGTTGGAATTGATAAGTTCCTGATTAGGTTTCTAGTGTCAATCTTTTCTATAAAAGTGACACACATGTACTACCTGAGCTGCTGTAGATGTGCAGGTCGCAGGAGATGAGCCACATCAATCATGGCCTGCTCGGTTAACATCGTTAAAGCAGCTGGAGCCACTTTGGTAACTTCTTCATTATTGACCTTGAACTGTTCAACATGTTCTTCTGTCAATAATCGGTAACTGTATATTAAAGGTGAAGTGGATGATAGGACATCTTGGTAGTAGAATGGCTTGGGTGCTTTTTGCTGTTGATACGGCACGCTAGTGCTGAAACATCTCCCCACAGTCACAAGCTGAAAATAGATTAAATTCTAATTAATGCGCAAATGATATTTACAATTTAAAAATTGCCTTGTACGCGCAGTAGTTATAAACGTATTGTGCTTACATTTCGCCTTGACAAAGGGCTCCATAAACGATAAAGTGAAGTCATGTTTTTATAAGCGCCTGCGCGAAGAAGTAACCATCATCGATTTGTCCACGTGTTGGTACGGAATATTACGATTTACTCTAATAGAACAGTCACCATGAATATACTCTAACATAGCAATTTAAACAGTAGTTTATTCCTACTGAAAAGTGTTATACGTGAGCATAGAGGAATTTAAGCATGTATCTAAATAGCTACTTGATGATGTCATGAAAGATTTGTTTCAATATGGTGAGTGAAAGTGACTTAGTAAAGATGTATCATCTGTTGCAAGTAGCTGGTGTCTTATTCTCTGAAAAAGCTAAAGTATTTTACAGGTGATATATCAGCAGTAATGGCCATATTAATCCTCATAGCTTTTTGAATTTCAGTAAATATCGGTTCATGATCAACTGATTATGTGTATCAGTGAAAATTCATCAAATCATTCATAAATTTCATATAATTTTCATCTACCAAATTAAAATACCACCATATTTCAGGAGTCCTGCTATGTCAACTTCCATATAGCTACCGCCACAGTAAGTAACTTGTAAACTGAGACAACTATGATTCATCAATCAGTCCGGCACTAAACAACTCTAGTGTAACTTCATGCAGGAGTTTGTAAAGTGTATGTACACTGATGATAATTGAACATGATGCCTCATGCAGTCATTAAAGAGATTTAGTAGATCATTAGTGATGAAAAACCTTATTGCTGCATAACTTTGTCTTTAAGCATGGGATCAAGGCCATAGCAGACGGTCCGGTTGGTCAGGTTTTTGCCGGATCAATTTTCAGCAGGCTTAAAATGATTTTCATCAACACTTCTGTATAAGCTAATGGCTATTAATAAATGATTTCTAGACATATTACGTTTACCTTGTGACGCTGCAAGCACTTGTTTTCTATGTGGAGTACAAAAGATGGAAAAGAAGCCGGACCAGTCTGAATGGCTTTGCTACAGTCCTGCATGGGATACAATTTGGCATAAACTATTTCCTCTAGGGTCTTTGACAGAACGCAGGTTATACAGTAAAATAATTGAACAATTTTAACAACAGATGCATGCATATATATATACTATGCTACTTACAGCAATTGCATCCATGTAGCCAGCTAGCAAATACTAAATAAAATATTTTAGCTACAACTTTTTAGGTAACAAAATAACACTGCAGTCATTATTCAAATGAATGGGTTTATTGTGAATACTTGTAGGATATTGCCTTCAGTGTCAGTGGTTCTGCAGTACCAGAAGGTTTAAAGTTCACAACAACACTTTTGATTGAAGTAGGAGGCAGCCTAAATTTGTACTGGTGGAGCTCAGCACCGTTTACTACAATAGCAAAATAATCTGCAGTTGATTTAGTTACAAATGAAACAGTTTGACAAGCACCAGGAGTAAAGTTGTAGCCACACGGTCTTTCTTCAGGTCCCCATTTTCCTCCCTGCAAAGGGTTTAAGACTAACACCTTCTCACTGATACGACAAGAGAAATTCAAAACAACATTTCCTATGATGTCCTCAAGCCAGATGCTGACCCAGCCAGCAGTAGGGTTAACATAATCCACTTCTATTTCCATTCCAAGCTTGAACTCGTATATTCCAGTTTGTGAAACTAACACCCTGAGAACATCGGTACTCATGACTGCAGAAAGCTTGACTGTAGATAGTTATTGCATATATCATAACCACAACTGACTGACTGTGAAACTGCTATAGTGGTAGTTATATTCTAAAGCCATACAACTTGTAAGGCTTCTTTCATTATTCATGTTCTGTGTAATCCGTTATGTTATAGTTTATCTATGTAACTGTCCAGGACATGGTGCCTTTGATATGTCATCGTTATATTGCTGACTACAAATTCGTGGTAGACTATCATAATATTATTATGCAATTGCAGAAACAAGGAGACAGGTAGCTAGCTAGTTTGTAATTGATCACAGCTAGTATACTGTACATGTTGGTTACAAGGTTACAATGTTGACTTTACACAGTAGAAAATCATGTACTATTAATATTATAGCTACCAGGTAGCTACCTGCATGATGATGCAGTCTCAGTAATTTTTACCACAATTTTTTCACATGGCTTTAGCTATTAAAAATTTAATGATAGCTGCATCATGCAGGACTGCCAATTGCAGATTGCATGCCAGAAGAAGTTAGCAAACCAGATGCATGTTTCAATTCAATTTAATTTTAGAAGGTTTTTGATTCCTGAGTTATATCATTTATCCATATGATTAGGTAATGTGTCTGGTTGTGATACAATGGAAATAGGCCTGTGTTAAATATGCCAGCATAATAAGTAGCATAATAAGTAGTGAAACACGTATGAACTTTGATTTGATATATTGATACTCTCTAATAGAACAGTCAGGATAATACTCTAATAAAGCATTCAAATAGGTGGAACAAGGAAATACACTGAGCATTCATAAACTAGCATGCCAAGTCATCTTTAAGAGCAATTTGTCAATATTTGAGCATATAGGCCTAAATGGAAATAAGTGATGTATTTGTAATTAAGCTTGTAAATACAGACTACATGTTAGTAATAAAGACGGTCACATTTTTACCAATAGAATAGCTAGTCTACACCAAATTGTTATGTTAAGACAGAGACTGAACTGGTCTGCATTTGCAAAGTTGTTTCTGGTCCTCCTGCCGGTCACTTTTACCAAGCAGTTGACATTTCTATGTCTGATACTCTGTAATAGAATAGACAGAGCTTAAAATACTCTAATAGAGCAGTCAGGACTAAATCTTTTGTGCAAATTGGAGCATATTACAAGCATAATAGGAAAGGTGAAGAGCATTGTGGGCTAAATTTTGAGTATAACTGACTCAGGCCTATCTGGATCAGAACCAGATATTTAACTATTTAACTTTGCGCGGCCTAACATTGTGACTGCCAATTCTACTCATTGCTGGTTATCACGTGGAGAATACTCCAGATAGCTACCAAAAGTGAAACTTGTCTCAGTGTCTGGGAGCTTGCAACCAAGAGTAAGTTATGACTTTTTGTACAATGTTAACTGGCTTTTTATCTCATAAATAAGTTTATTGCGTGCATTAGAGGAGAAAGTTAAGCCAACAGTTGTAAAGTCTAAAGCAGGAAGACATGTTAGCTACTTCGATCCAATGTGCCATCACATTCTAAGGTAAAAAATCAAATCAAAACCTGAGATAAACCCTAAACAGCAACAAACACTAGTGTCAAAGATAAACCCTAAGTTGTAACTTCAGTGTTTACTGATGACACACAACCTCAACTGGTTCACCAGTACTTCAATCTCACCATCTGATCATGAGAATACTCAACTGTTTTGTATAACAAGCAAATTTGTATAGTTTAGTATTTGTTATAGTATTTGTAGCCAAATCATGATTTTTATCTACGTTATTATGTACAAGTTGTTTGCATTTGAGAATTGATGAAACTAATGTGCTTGAGTACTAGTGTGAATGTTTTCAGTGGATCAATGCATCTAATCCTGTCCAACAAGAGCCAACAGAGCATTCCTGTAATCACCAGAGGTGTCTCCATGCACCCACTCATACAGGGATTTGCCATATGTATCCTTAAATACTGCTTTTATCTCAGGCAGATCAATCTACATGAAAATCACAAATCCAAATATTGCATTAGCTACATCAAAACTCACAATAGTGACTAGTAAGGCTGAGAAGCAGCAGTACGCAACCACTAAGTGAGTATAATTATTTATGCGTAGCACCACTCAAATATTTGCAAATACTGTAACAAAGTTGCAATAACAACAAAGAGTTAGTTATTACAGACCTAGCACATTCTTAATCTGAAAATAAAAATGTTGGGGTTCACGCAAGCCCTTGTAAAGTGTGTGATGAAAGTAA
>OZ005749.1:13277538-13292538 GCA_963930835.1 Spongia lamella | reverse complement strand
ACACTGATGTAAATAAATGTTATGCATGTTCGTTTGCATGGCCATGCACCATACATATATAGCTAACTATATTTGGAACAGTCATATATTAGTTTTTTCTAAGGCTTAAGATTATTAGCTAGCTATGTGTTTCTAAACAGAATGTTTTTTCAGCAAGATGTATAGCTATGCATGGACTTTCAGTATTCACCAAGTGATCGTGATAGCTATATATCTAGCTGATCTGCAGTACTCAACTTTGTGATGTAGCTAAATACATAATCGCTCCATGACATGCATCATTGGAGATGTACAGCTATAGTGTGGATGGTGAGGATTCCAGTATGATGGCCGGTTCTGGGGTTTTCTTGTTAGTTTCACTTCTATTTCTCAATTATCTATACCTATATATCTTCCATTTTCCCAACTAACTAATATTTTTTTCCATTCATTTCACAACTGTAAGTATTTCTCAATTGTTTTTGTGTTAGCTAGCTATACCCATGGCATGCATATAGGAATATCCAGTGGCTACACAGCTAGCTACTTCTCCAGCTCATCTCTCAGTTAGATTTTCCAACCGTATAGGTTTTCACAGGCAATTTTATGCCTTTCTATCCTGTAATTCTAATTCCTGGTTAGCTATAGTACTTATAGGCTTCAACGGTTAGCTACTTCATAGATATTTCCTGATAACTTTCCAGGTTACTTTCCTTACTAGCTACTTCCCAGCTTCTAGTATGATCAAGTGCTTGTTACAGCCTGAAAGTGCATGCATGCATGATGACACTTTCAGATCATGATTAGCTAAATAGCTACCGCATGGGTGTCCAGTGTAGACAAATATGAGTGCAATGAGGTTATTGCTACAATAATATATGATTAAGTATAGCTATATAGGTTTGCTGTATGTTAACACATGCACACACTGATGGAATAAATATATAGCTATATAGCTATACCTGGCTCTTTATTCTTCTTTGAGTAGCTATAGATATATCGATACATTCAATTTAAGAAGATATTTTGATAATGGATAGCTATGTAGCTACAAATAAAGATAGAACATTGTTTTGGAAGCTAAACACAAGATTGTGCTGTCAGAAGGTCAATTGCAAAAGGGATAGTTCTGATTACTACCACATCATTATTAGCTATAATAATGAGTGTTGATTATATTCAGTCCTAGTAAGAAATATTAGATTATTTTTGCTACCTATATATTGGCTATATGCAATGCTGCATCAGTGCAGGGCTCAAAATTCACCTCATGATATAGCAATGCTCAATATGTGCTGTGCTATAAAGTTAGACTGTTTTATTAGAATATATTTATCTGCAATAAACTATTCATGTTTGATGACTGTTTTATTAGAGTATATTGGACTTCTAGAATTATCTTTCCATATAGCCAAAGACTTCCTGCTTACACTTGGTGCTTTTTAGCTACTTAATATAATGCTGGCATAGTCGACAGGTGCCTACTAGCTTGCTACTATTATAGGTCTTAACCGAAGTCTTAACAGCACCAAACTCATGCAGTGACTAATGTCATTTTAGAGACAACTGCTCACCTAAAGGTTAGCTATGCTGGACAAGCATATCATTAAGTACAGCAGTACTGAATATTGGGATCGCTATGTAAATGTATGACTTCTGAATTTTTTGCACTTCTACAAACCACCTTACAACAACAGCTAACATGCTATTATATGATTATATATAGACTATATGGATTCCAGGTAGCTAATTGTAATTAAGATGAAATCCATGAGAGCAATAAACAAAGTCATTGGAATGGCATGATCACTGAACCGGTATATTACTAGTTACTTTTTTCACTAAACGTCACTTAGCTATTTGGTGGTAAAAATCACTGATTCAGAGATATGTCTGTGTAACAGTACTCATCATTGCAAACACAATTTATAAAGGAAATGACTATTAGTGAACGGACTTTTATACAGAAAAATATGGAAAGTATAATATAAATCGTTACATATTACTTTTGAGAAAAGTAACTGGTTATATTACTTAGTTACTTTGAAAGTAATATATTACATAACTTAGTTACAAAGTAACTAACAACTCTGCAGGCAGGGTATAAATTATAAGTTCCTATGAGATTGTGTGTTGGAGCCTTGGAGGACTGCAGCATTAAATTGTCACAGATATCATAGTAGGATACAGAATCTTGAGACAACATTGGCAAACAACATAATAAAAACTAGCTAGTATTATAAATATAAAAAAACGCTACCCTATATAGCTACTTATAGCTAGTGTAAAATTATATGCATGCAAATAGCTTACAACTTCATCATGTTACAATGATATGTATATATATAACTGCACGATAGTTTTAATTTCACCTGCTAGTATTATTATGATCATGGAATCTTATTTTCAGTACTATAGGTCACATAGCTAACTAGCTATATATGTAGCAACTATCTAACTATATAGAATAAAATAATAGTTTGGGGTTGATCTTTGCCACACAAAACAGAGCTTGATGGAATGTTGATAGCATGCATGCTAAATTTTATTTAATCCCTTATATTTGTATACGTATATACCTTTTGGCATAGACTAATAGCTATGCATGCACTATATTTTATATATCAACCAGAATGTTGTCTTACTTCTCTAAAACTTTTGATATTATTGGGTTTCATAATAATCTTGTTAACAGCAGCCAACCATGATGTAAATATTGTGAGACACCCAACTATACTTTGTATTGATATAATTTTTATAGGGAATCATTATATCACGGACAGGAATTGCATCAGCAGTCTAGGTAAGCACAGCTGGGGAAACTAAATGTATGTATATAGCTTTATGTACTATGAGCAGGTAGCCTAGTTGTACATTTCAAACAGGCCGACTATAATCATATAGTGTAGCTGTATTATATCTCATGTATGGGTGGATCAAAGAAGCCATCAGAGATGTTAATAGTTGTATGTATGGTAGGGAAATGTCTAAAATATACCCATAGACAGAAACCTTATATAGTTTACAGTGCTATGTAGTCAATATAGACCCAACACATTTTGATGCAGCCAGCTTCAGCAAATTACTTTAACAGTATAAAAAAGCTATACATATATGTATACAATAAAATAATTATACCACATGCATGAATTCATAGGATATCCTTTTTATTTATACTCAGAGCTTCAGTGATAACAAGCATATCCTGCAATGATATATATGAATACATTGGGGGCTTAATCCTGCATGGTCCTAAATGCCTCCTATAAGTCTATAACCACTTTACATACAATCAAAGTCACAACTAACTACCATCTGGCTTATATATAGCTACAATACGTCTTTATGAAACTACAGGTGTTTCCCAGCTGTCAGTAACTGTTGTTCATACGGCATATTTCCAATGGTAATCGGAATTGTTACATGAAGATCTGTAGCATAATGCAGTGCAAGTGTTACTGTCAGAGAATATGATAATATCATAATTCGACAACTGTTAATAGTAGGAGTTGTAGTGACAGGAATGAGTAATGGTTCATTAACCCAACTGCATGTACCACCAGGCTCAATGCCTGGGCCTTCGATCTTCTGAATTACATTCTTTTCAACTCTCTCAGCTGGCTGGCTGTGAGGAAATGTTCTGTCTTTAGCATATAAAGTTGCTTTCTGCTTTAAAGAGGCTCGCACAGTTGTCACCCTCCTCTTGCTATTGTTCTTAGCTTTAACAGTGATGCCTATTGATTCCCCTATACAATACCCCCCCCTGTCTGTTGTAACTGATAATGAAATGGGCTCAGATGCACACCAAAGACAACACACTGTTTTCTCATTTGAATTTGACAATGGTGCAGTTAGCTGAGGTATATTTACATCAACCATTTCATTCACAGTAATATCTCTTTGCATGGTCGTCTTAAATGTTGGCTGTGTTACGGTGGCAGTTAGCCAGTATCGTATGGAACCATCTGCGCCAAGTTCTCCACTTTGAAAAGATGATGGACAGCCATCAGCTGGTAGTTGAAAATGGAAGGGAAATTTGTGCACACCAGTTGTTATCACTTGACCACACTCAGCTTGTACATCACCATCACTCAACAAGTGAAGCAACTGGTTACTAAAGAACTCTTCGGTATCTGAATATAAGTATATTCTACCACTGGTACTATTGCTTGTGGTCACTGTCCAGTATGTACGTGCTTCTCCAAAAAACACAATTTTTATATCGTGAATCTTTTCCACCTTCGAGGCTTCCAAAACAACGTTTCCTTTGACAGTTGTTCCAGGAATATATACCTGGTGTTTATCATTTAACTCAATATTAAACTTCAATGCTGTCTTTCTCGAAGCCGTCATTCTCATGAACCTTAATCGCGTGTATTGCTTGTGGTAATTTTAGAAACATTTTATGCTAATCAATCGCCTACGTCTAAACTACGACCTTTTGACCTAGTCTCGTGAACCAGACCCGTTCACGAGACTACTTTTGACGCCTTTCCCTAAAAGAGATTACGGAGTTGTAAGCTTTTAATTTTGTGTGTGGGCGCATTCTACCTATAATCTTATTTAGTCACGTGATACTAGAAAATGGCTGTTCGTTCTTTATGAAACCAAGAGATGAAAAGCGTCTATAACCAATAATACTGATTGGAAAAAGTAAGCTACAAAATGTAATTTATATATATTTGATGTGAAATGGATTGTAACACTGTAATGAGTTCCATCACGTTAGCTGGTATTGTGTTAAGTATATTTGCGCCCGCGAATGGTATTTGATATTAGTAAAACTAAGAATTGTAAGGTTATAAGTTTCAGACAAACACATTCTGTTGCGGATACATTAATGTCAAAGCATTTACATTTGCACTTGTGTATATTGCAAAAACCAAAACTTCTCAGTGTGGGGCCAAAGACCAGATACATCTTGGCTGTCAAATAAAGGTACCGTGCTCTGCAAGACCATGATCGCATAACTAACATTTGCCTATCTGGTGATTACTGCACATTTATAGAAAGTATGCAGAAATTTTGACTGGATAAGTAAATTCTGTCTGTAGATTGTCTTTTTGCTACAATATAAAGTCCTCATAGCTTTTTTGCACTGATGTGGAACAACTTTACAAGAAAGTGAATCTTGCTATATATATATGTGGGTTAAAGTCTTCTAGTATGAACAGTTTTGGATCACCCATCCCATTTATTGATAAGTTTGTTAGTAAAACTTTTGCTTCAAGTACATATGCATTCTTGGATAACATGTAAATTGTCTGTAACACTTCTTTGGTAGTTTATCATCATATACGGCATCATTTGCTAATAAGTGCGCACATATGAATATCCACTCTGTGTGTAATGCTAAACTAAAATTGTAACAAAGGCTATGATGGTTATTCATTATCATGATAGTTGGTCAGCTATCATGATAATGATAGTACCGTTAACTATCGTGATACTAGTAGTGGACCTGGTTGGATGTTTTTATGGTCAGAGGTGGCTGGGAAGCTAACATTGAGGCTAAAGGTTTAGGTTATACAACCTTTACTTTAATATAAATTTCCAGTGAATCTGTTGTATGATTGGATGTATGTACAGTGCAGTAGTAGACCTGCATACATTACTTCAATGACATTTGTTAGTGGTCACTGTTATGATATCATGTTTCTGTACTATCATGATGGTGGCCACATTTCACTATTGCTCAGTTCTAATTGTAACTATGAAATATATTGTTATTTCATATCTATGTTTCTCCACAAGTAAGTATGGGTAGCATAATAATATAGTAGATGTATATTAGTGTTGTACCGATTAATCGGATCACAATCAGAAACAGCAGATTATTGGGCAATTATGTGACAATCGGTATCGGTAGATTTTAAGGTTACAATATCGGTTTATTAAAATCAAATAATTCAATAGCCTTGTGCTTGTAACTGAACCAATAGATTTGCTAATTTTGACAGAATCTTACACTTTTGTAAGTGTTATTGTATGTTTGTAATAATCGGTATCGGATTGAAATATCGGCTGTCTGGAATGTAAATTAATCGGATATCGGTATACTCCCAAAATCTGGCAATCGGTACAACACTAATGTATATCAGATACCAGCTGTTCCCTAATTTTGTTAGAGTTATTTTATTACCAGTATTGTGTGTGTGCGTGTTTGTTCATAATTGTATTATGTGTGACCATTCAGTGGAGCCGTTGGATGATCTGCAGAGGGTGCAGCAGTCCATCAAGGAGTACTTGGTGGCCGGCATGCCAAAGACGTCACCAAAGTGGAGTAAGAAAGTAAGTGCTTACAATTTCATAATTGAAATGTCCATTATGGATTCCACTGTACTATACACACACACACACACACACACACACACACACACACACACACACACACACACACACACACACACACACACACACACACACACACACACACACACACACACACACACACACACACACACACACACACACACACACACACACACACACACACACACACACACACACATACATAATGTACATTTATAACTATGCATGGCTGCTTTGGTGTTAATAGTATGCTATTATTTTGGATAGGCAGCGGATGCATCAATAAGAATTAAGTTTGAGTATGGAGATGAAAAGAGGTATGTAGCGCACAGAACCTTTGGTGGTATTGTATGTTGACATTATTTTATTAATTGTTTAGTATTGTATCAATGAAGTTACCACTGAAGTTGGTAGACATTAAGGAACATGTATCAAAGAGATTCAGCCAACAGTTACTCATACATTATTCTGATACGAAGGCAAGTGTACATGTGTGTGCGTCGTAGTAGTAGTAGTGTGTGTGTGTGTGTGTGTGTACGTACGTACGTACAAGCATGTCTATGTGTACGTGTGTGGTGCACATGTGTGTGTCTGTGTGTACATGTGCATGTATATGTGTGTGCGTGTGGATTAGGGCTCAAACGAATAGTATATTTTGATATTCGAATTTTTTAAACGATATTTTGATATTCGAATGTCCAAATATTCCTTTACATATAAAAGTGGTAAAATGATACTACTTTCAGTCAATTTATGACTCCTATCTCACTCATAGTGCCTATGATGAAGGCAAATTATTCTGTAATCTTGACATTAAACATTGATTATTATGTACAGTGTGCTATCTGCTTAAACCAAAGTACCCAAAAATTCTCACTGTACAAAGTAAACGAATATTTGGTTGAATATGAATAATGGTAAAACAAATATTAATCCGAATATTCAACTATTTGTTTGACCCTTAGTGTGTATGTATGTATGCATGCATATGTATGTATGTATGTACGTACGTGTATGTGTAGATGTGGGCATCTTTAACGTATAATTAGTATATGGTATCAGTGTGTACGCATGCATATACAACTCCTACTGTTATACATTGATAATACTGTGTGTAGTGTAAATATGCCTCTAAACTTTCTGCCAATTACTAAACAGTGGCCAATGGTATGCCAGAACAATAGGATCTTGTTACTGCTGGTGAAAGAGGGAGATTTATATTGTGTCACTGAAGCACCTTGCCAAACTCATTATGGCATTGCAGTGTATCTGGTAGCCTTCAGTATCTGATATTCATTGTGTCTCACCCAGCCCCAGCAGTACATACACACATACACACACACACACACACACACACACACACACACACACACACACACACACACACACACACACACACACACACACACACACACACACACACACACACACAAACATTTACAAATTTATAATTTGTGTTGTACCAGTTTAATTTATCTTGACAAAACACAGTCACATATTATAAAAACCATTAACCACAATGGGAAAGTGGTGTAATGAATATACCGTTGGGATTTAACATGTTTGATCATAACTCAAACTGTTTGGAAACACCACAATTAGCCAATTAAAACACTTCAAATTATTAGCGGTGTGGTCACTGTAGGAATGTGATATGTAGAGAAGTTGTTATTCTGTCTTTCTGGTTGCACTGTTGCTATGGTGACCATTGGTAACCTTAGTAATTTTGTGTTGACATATAAGTACATCCAAATTTGTCTTAGCAACCCCTCAAACAACAAAGTAACTTTCTTAATTAATGGGAAAATTGATTCCAACTAATCGGATATGTTTCTATTGGTCAGAATACATGTTTTAGGATGGCAAGCTGATTTACTGATGAAGTATCGCAATGAACACCTCACAGTCAGCCGTACTTTAAATTCTCTATATATCTTATCATATTATAAATGGAGTAGCTTTTTCAGTGCAAATATGATATTGTGTATTCTTGCAAATGGGAAAATTTAGCTGTGAAATCTTAACAATGTGACACATACAGGATTCCCATACATTTAAACATTTGTTATGGAATCCTCCTGCAAAAGGAGTAGACACCCGGAGGAGGTATCATGTGCCGTTTTAATGCATTTAAAATTGTGATTACTCTTGCTTAACTCATGTACACAAAATACAAGCATCACTGCACTTAGAGTTTGGCGGTATTGCTTTTTTTCAAAACGGTATGGTATTGAGAAAAATACCTCGGTGTTACTAAATACCTTTATGGTTTCATTGATCATATAGGTTCATTAAAATTATATTATAATCTAGGGTTGAGCGGTATCAGAAAAAACAAAACGGTACAGTATTGTTATAAAATACCTCGGTATACGGTATTCCATTAATTTACAGTTACTCAATGTATGAATAATCACTTAAATTTATGGCTAGATATATCCCACAAGTCATAACTTGTATCAAGTAACTGGTTATAAGTACATATATACAAGTAGGCTGGAACTACGTAGACCAAAAGTGTATATGTATATGTTAACCTCAGTATTTACATAAAGTATGGCTTTATGGCCACCCCTAAGCCACAGAAAAATGTAAATAGCTGCTATGACGATATCCGGTATTCACAATAATGGAAATCGGTATTGATTTCATTTCTCGGTATATGGTATTACTGGTATACCGCCAAACTCTAACTGCACTTACCATACAACGGGTTATATTTGAAGGAGATTTTTATTTTCAAATTTTTGAAAAGCAGGACTTCCACAAAAATAAAACTACAAAAATATTATGATTATGATTAATTTTTTGTGTATTATGGTATGTGTGCACGGATTGTTGTTGGCAAATGGAAGTGTACGAAAATGAAACCATCAAAATTTAATTTATTAGCTGTCCTACGAAAACTTCTGCTTTGAATGTTAACCTGTTATTTTCAAACACTGTACTATTTACCTACATACTGCATTTATTTTATTTTATTGTAGAACAAGACGGTAATTCCAGTCACCAACCAGACAGAGCTCGAGAATGCCATCAAGCGTCATGAGCTGTTACCAACAAGCAATGCCAGTATGAAGTTTGTGTTGACACAGGACGTGTCCATCCTTCATCCAACGATATCCCAACACCCAGGATCACCACCAGGAACCACGGCTCAACATTTTGTACGTGAGAAACATTTTGAAGTATCCAACACTAAACATTTACACTAGATGTGATAATTTAATGTGGAATTGTTAGATACTCAGAGCATGAAATAACAATCGAACATCACACTTTTCCGCGCACTTTTAAGGTTGACCTGTACAAATCCCAGTTTGATCTGACAATGTCCGAGCCAAATAAAAATGCTAATGGTACGTGTTTCTACTAATGTGTCCAAACACTTTTCAGATGCTCTGGATACCATGATTGAGAAAAACAAGTGTTTTCTACCTGTGTATGTTGTAAATGTATTACCACAAATTATGGGGCATTAATTTGTATGGGAGTACACACACATACACTACACACACAAGGCACACATGCATACAAATATAGGCATGTATGCATGCATGTCATGTGTACACTTGGTAAAGTTTATTGCTTTACTTACACACTAGAGTGTTGTACAATCCCACGTCGCATGAGTACATGTTCTGCGTTACATTAAGAACACCTGGTATATAGCATCTTAAAGCTGCAATGAATAAAATTGAACTTATTATGTCGCCATTTGAACTTCTTTCAGCCAGTCTATAATAATGTATAGAGGGAATCTTTGACAAATTCATTACAAAAAGATATTTGGAGTTTTGGCTAATTTTTCACTTGAATTATTTTAAAATTTAGCAAAACATTTTACCGTGATAAAGAATGTTATCAACAGAGCTTTGTGTTAACAAGTTGCATGTACAAATACAACTAGTACTGAGCTAATGCTGGCCATGCAAGATTCAGTTTGCCAGGCTGTGCATGGTTCTAGTGGCAGTAAAAGAATGCTACCGCTAGGTTTTAGGGTTTTAGCTATACAGCTTGTAATAATGCACTGAAAGCATAAAATAATGGCGTTGTGTAAAGAGAGGAGTGTCTCATGAGACTAGCTCCATTTAATATTATCTCTGGTGATTTCATGACCAGATTCCTTTTAAAAGCAAGGCTCTTTTAGTATCTTGCATTATGAACACATGATAGTTTAAACGTCAAGCAACACAGCCTTGCATGCATGAAAAGAGGGTGTGGCACTAGTTTATATACCATTAGTCATTTAAATATCCAGTGAATTTTCGAGCACATGTGCACTTCTTAGCCATACTCATAACTAGCTACTTCAACATCAACGTTCGTTCAATAAATATTCAGGCATGAGTTTGGCTAGGAAAGTTTGACGAATTTATGGGCATTCGCCAAATTCGCTAAAGTTTCCCTCTGTACGGTACATCCGTTTTGGCATGAATGTTGGCTGCCAAATTTACAGTGATAACATTAAAATAAGTAGGAGTGAAGGTTGAATCAGTATATGTGATTGTCTCTGCATTAACTCTCCTCCACGTTCACTAACTTCCACATTTTATTGCTGGAGAACACAATGATGTAACATATCATTGTTTGTACTAGCTCTTAAATTATCGAGCTTAGGTAGGACTTTGTTGATCTTCATGAGTTCATGAAAACATGAATGTTAATCCACACTTGTCTGGTGCCTAGAATTTGTAGAGATGCAAGTGTTTGTTTTGTCTATGGCTACATCAAAAGATCCACGTAGTCAAGGTGGCATTTTGAAAATTGGTTTCAAGTTTCATAGGAACACCAAAGTTGCTGACATATGCATAGTTGTTATATACGTAATTGTAATTACGTGTAATTATACTGTGAGATTAGAATTAAATTGTATTTATAATTATTTTATTTTTAGACATACCACAAGGCATTAGAGAAAGCAATGTCTAGTCCGTATGGACGGTAAGTGTTAATTGAATTGAGTGAAATAATTAGAGTTAAATTCTTAATGTACGTATTGTTTGTCTAAACACTTTAATCAGTTACTGTTACGCTGTATATTCACTTCTTACCGATAAAAAATTCTACCAATAAAATTTCCTACTGATAAAGTTATGGCACTACAATATCACATGTACAGCAGAAAAATAGTCTGACATTTTTCAACTAGTGCACAAAATAGTTGTATACATTATAATACTGCATGTCAGGACAAAGCTTGTTTTTGTTTGGACATGTCAGACTATGTCTGAACAATTTACAATTGTGTATTTCAATCCCCATTTGTGGTATAGAACATATTTAGTCATATGAATTTCATTGGGAGAGTTTCTCTTCTGCTTTAGCTCGGAGTCTGCTCCAGAACATCATGATGATAAGACTCCTGAGGAGTTGGACAGACTGCCACCGGGATATTACACATACCCGTTGAAGAGAAGTGAATCACCTCCACCCGGAGAGCACATTCCCGGGGAGCCCCAGACGCCTAACATGACAACACCAGTTAGTTTATTATCATCGTGTGTGCTATAGGGTTCTTTTCATTCTGCCCTAGTGTTGTTGGGACAAGTTTGATCCTTCATAACCTTTGTTATAGTTGGTTCTTGTTCACAGTGTGGTTGAGCTGGCTGAAATGTAGCCAATCTTGACGTATTTTATGCCACATTTTTGTTATGATGGGCTTCACAACGATAAAATTTTTTAGCAGAAGTTATTGTGACTGTATAGTAAGCTATAATTTAACATGTAACACTTTCACACCTCAGATCAAAGGAATCTACAAGGATACATAAGCCATGTATCCCTATTCTCCTTCACATCTAGTGTACACCAGTGTACATGATCATGATCAAAAGGCAGATCAAAGATGTATCCCGGGAAAATCTTTCCTTTGAACTCTTTGATTGATAAGTTGGTGCATCACTAGAGCTCTTTATATAGGCACATAAATGTAATATCGATTGTGGCTTTTAGTTTTCTAAATTAATCTTTATTTGTAGTTGAAATATATACTTTGTTACTAGTCTTAAAATGTTTGTTTTTCGTATCCATGGAAGTTTAGAAGCCGATATAAGCCCAAAAATGCCATTTGAGGTGAGTTTCTCACGTGATAAAAATAATCTATTTACTATGTGACTTAATGTATCTACATTAATCTACTCTATTTGTAACACACTCACCATTAGTTTATCAGCGATTAAACGCGATTTATAAGTCCTGTAGCTTTATAAAAAGTTGTGGTAAACCCACAATTACCAGCACTACCATGTAAGAACATCATGACAATGATGAAATAGAGTCCCACAATCACAACGAGTACCCATTACTATATAAAGAGGTGGAAATATTGACATCAAGTTTGGGCAAATTTTTAGAGTGTCGGAAGTGTTACATATTACTTGTAACATGTGCACTCGTGATTTACCTGATATGTATGCCCTCAGCCCTCGGGCCTGTGGCCCTCAGGCTTCGGGCATACATATCAGGCAAATCCCTCGTGCCCATGTTACAACTATTACTTATTGTATTTTGCGTGGGCGGATCAAAGGGTTTAACAGTGCCATATACGCCATAAAGTGTCAGCAGGTAGTTATAGAACTGTGGTTGGGTAGTTATAGCACTGTGGTTGGGTAGTTATAGCACTGTGGTTGGGTAGTTATAGTACTGTGGTTGGGTAGTTATAGCACTGTGGTTGGGTAGTTATAGCACTGTGGTTGGGTAGTTATAGCACTGTGGTTGGGTAGTTATAGCACTGTGGTTGGGTAGTTATAGCACTGTGGTTGGGAAGTTATAGCACTGTGGTTGGGTAGTTATAGTACTGTGGTTGGGTAGTTATAGCACTGTGGTTGGGTAGTTATAGCACTGTGGTTGGGTAGTTATAGCACTGTGGTTGGGTAGTTATACCGTATAGCTGGAAATTTTCGAGAGACAAAATTTTCGATGATTACCTCTTTCCAACTTTTCGCGAATAAATTTTCGAGGTACAAGGTCTTTCACCAATAAATATTATCTTAAATCCAAATTTCGAGGTTTTTATTTTCGAGGATAAGTCAAAATCCTCGAAAACCTCGAAATTTTTGTCCCTCGAAAATTTCCAGCTATACGGTAGAACAATAGAGTAGTTATAGAATATATTGGTAGCTCATTGACACTTTTCATCAAAGAAAACCATTCATTTGTGTTTTATTCACACATCAGTAGTGTAAAATACAATAAAACACTTAAAGCACTGCTGCTTGGTTTGTATGAAATATACAGCTCTTGGTGAGGGTCTCATGACAAATATAGCACTCGCCTGGTACTATATTCGCCACTTGACTCTCACCTCGAGCTGTATATTTCATACAAACTGGCGGCAGTGCTTTAAGTAATACTTAACCTTCAAATTATCATTACTTAGAAACAAGAATTCATATAGTCTAAGTGTACAAGTTCAACTACTTTTAATCTACTGCTATTATATTAAGAGCATGCACGACATCCTGACTGAAGCGCTCCATCTTGTCAGTAATGTAAAATGCCTTTTACTATGAAAAGAGTGGCTAATACAATATCACCTTGCTCCTTAGCAGGCGCTCAGAATTAGCTTCATTACTAAGGCCACACCCATCAACAGTATTGATGGCAAGTGTCATATAAAGAAACTTTCTTAACCAGTTAAATTTCACATGGATGATTGGGGCAGATACACATGCTGACCTCCCAGACAAAAGCAAAAACTGGCACACACCTGGTTTAAAGATTTCTATACTTTAAGTTTATAGCAATATTGGCCAAGTTTAAAGGTATACCAAAAGTTTAAAAGTTCAGACCACTTTATTAAAGTTGGTTTAAAGGTTGAATTCAATCATTCAGTCTGTCTGCATCGTAAACTTTTGTGGTGCCCCAAGGGAGATCTGTTAGAGCTACTATTACACTGTATCCTATAGGGAGACCTGTTAGAGCTACTATTACACTGTATCCTATAGGGAGACCTGTTAGAGCTACTATTACACTGTATCCTATAGGGAGACCTGTTAGAGCTACTATTATACTGTATCCTATAGGGAGACCTGTTAGAGCTACTATTACACTATATCCTATAGGGAGGCCTGTTAGAGCTACTATTACACTGTATCCTATAGGGAGACCTGTTAGAGCTACTATTACACTGTATCCTATAGGGAGACCTGTTAGAGCTACTATTACACTGTATCCTATAGGGAGACCTGCTAGAGCTACTATTACACTGTATCCTATAGGGAGACCTGCTAGAGTTACTATTACACTGTATCCTATAGGGAGACCTGTTAGAGCTACTATTACACTGTATCCTATAGGGAGACCTGTTAGAGCTACTATTACATTGTATCTATGGAAATATACATACAATTTGTGTTTACACACACACATAGACTGCTGGTGGAGGCACTTTTATTCCGGAGTCAGAAACTTTTATACCTGAAGTGGACTCGCAGTCAGGGACCTTGACAGAAGTAAGTACATGTGAATATTATACCACACACTGTGATATAATTATGTCATATAACATTTTGTCTGGTTGAAGGAATTAGAGTATGTTGTCAGCCACCACATCCTCTGCTGCCATGGTAACATAACGGCAGCCTGTGTTGATATTCATAATGATTCCATGCATTAGCTTCCACATAACTTATGTGTGTAAATAGACTGGTTCTTTTATGTTGTCATAAAGTCACATGCCTTACCTCTGTGTGGAAGAAAGGAGGT
>OZ005749.1:13170038-13272538 GCA_963930835.1 Spongia lamella | reverse complement strand
TAAAAAATTGGAGGGTTAAATTTGGCGATGGAATAGTAATTCGCCAAAGTTTGGCACCGCCAAACTTTAGCACTATACGGTATACAATATTTGTTGTTTATTTTACAGAGATACTGTGACAAGACCGACTGCTTCAGATTTACTAGAGAATGCTTTTGTAAAGTTATAGCATTACATAATGAAATATAATTTATAATAATATCAAAAATATATTATTTAAATGGCAATTCATAACTGTGCATTGATGTATTGTATGTATAACCATTGTGGTATAATAATAATAACACTGTGTATAAATTTTTGTTTATATTTTTCACTCAAATTAACGTTGTACTATTATTTTTTATTGTTGTTATCTTTGTGTGGTGTTTTATACAAAATCTCATTAAATTTTTTGTTGTACTCTATAATTGTACAGCATGCAAAAATCTCACTATATAGTTGTATGCCTAGGTGCATATGGCTGATGTACAAACTTGAAGCTGCAACTGACGATTGTGCTTGAGTCACTATAATATAGCCTAGCACTGTTAATGCAATATAAGCTGATTACCTTATTGGAGTAGACTGATCGAGCGATTTACCCATAATTGTTGCAATTCTCACATTTCTGTATAGCTACCTAAATCCTTTGTATTATACAAGCAAGTATCAAAATTATGATGTCACATAATTATAATCCCTACAAGTGACTGGGTTTTTAGGAGTTTGTTGATTGGGCTTTATCTTCTTTGCAGCCCTATCCATAAAAATTAATATAACTGACCAAGGGTCCACTTAACAAGAGTTGTCACAAATTAACTACTCACACTGAACAGTGTTGAAGTAGTTATACTAATCACTTAACCAAGAGTAATTATCTATATTGCTATTAGCTATATATGTACTCCTTGACTTAACTGCACATGCATTGCTTGACTGATTATACAGGTATATGATACAAGATTTGGGATATATACACTGCAACTGAAATTTTATGAACATGTGATGTAATATTAATGTTTTATAATTAATTAAGCAATCGGTATAGCAATGCAATATTTCGGTATTGAAAAAATTCTTCAATATCAGTTATCATGACACTTAATATCATAGCTAATGAATTTATCGTAATATCGGCCAACCCTACTACATGTAGTAGCTTACTCAGTTGCTTCTTGTTGGCCTCGCGACTCACTATATCAAGACTCACGATAGTGAGTCGCGAGGCCAAGAAGAAGCGCAGCAACGTGACCACTGTAGGGAGTTATTTACACGTAGCACCGCCCTCAAACTTGCAAACGCTCTAGCTAAGCCGCCATTAAAGCTATCGCTTAGTTATTACCGACCCACAACGTTCTTACTATATAGAATCAACAAACCGAGAATGGAGGAAATAGGCACCACCATTCCTAAGTACCAGCCATTGCGAGATTTATGGTGCCCCTTGTGCGACTACGCACGACGAACCATCCTTTCCCGCCCAATTCGCCCATTTACTAGACAATTAGTACCTCCCCAAGTTGATAGACATCCATCCAACCATTCTTCTGATACAGCCTTATAAATGCCTTCCTGTCACCACAAAAATTTTTACGCAGCAGTCGTTTTTTTTTCTTTCTTTCTTTCTTTGTTTCTTTCTTTCATTTTCATCGCACACTTTTTCGTGGGCTTGCGGGAGCTTTCGTAACCCCCGGAAGTTTTTTCAAACTCTCTTTTTATACATTTACTTGTTTGTCTAATAACTCACTCATTTCTTCATGGATTTCAGCCAAATTTGTATCAGCACTTCTCCTATGTATGCTCTATCTGTCATACTATTATCAGTCTGAAGTAAACACTTGAATATATTTGAGAAGGACTATTACACTGCAGGTTGATAGTTGTCATAACTTGGACCCCCTTCAAATGATTTGCATAAACTTTCAGATACACAATCTATATTGATGTATCACTCTGTAGTGAAAGTTAAAAAAAAATCTCGGGCTTGAGTTTTTCAAAATTAAGCTTCAAAGTTTAATTTGCAATATTGTGTGCTAGGCAAGTACAAGTTATGCCCATGCATGTAGTATTTCTCTGCTGCTTGCTAGTAATAACATCTGTTTATACTTCCAAAAAAGTAGTGATATGCTAAACAAAAACACCCTGGGTGTAAAAAAGTGCGAGGCCAATCAGAAGCAGCATTGCAAATAGGTATGTGCGACCAAAAACTTTGATATCAGTTGAGGCCAAGAAATCAGTTACTTATCAGAAATCTTTTTAACTAGCTAGCTACTTGAATGACATAGCTACAATAGTTTATAGCATATTTTCACAACTATGATTGGCTTTGTCACTTGGCCACCTTTTTCACACCATCATTATTAATAAAGGTGGCCAAGTGACAAAGCCAATCATAGTTGTGAAAATATGCTATAAACTATTGTAGCTATGTCATTCAAGTAGCTAGTTAAAAAGATTTCTGATAAGTAACTGATTTCTTGGCCTCAACTGATATCAAAGTTTTTGGTCGCACATACCTATTTGCAATGCTGCTTCTGATTGGCCTCGCACTTTTTTACACCCAGGGTGTTTTTGTTTAGCTATAGTATTACGTATAGCTAGTGATTACTGGCAAGTCTTGATATGGATATTCAAGTACCCTGTATCTAAGAAACTCTAATAGCAGTTAGCACATTAAAAATATTAATGGTATTTTCTGCATGCATGGATTCTTGATAACAAAGTATAGCTGTGTTATTTACTAAAAGTTAATTACACTGATAGCTACATCAACAATATTTAGCTACTAGCATGCATATGCAAGTTACCAGTATATACAAACGAAGTCAATGTATGCTAAAAAACAAAATGCATATCCATGTAGCTATGCTAAATAAGTTCTTAGCTACATAGCTAAAGTATAAAAGCAACTGAGTTACCAGTATAGTGTAAATAAACACATAAATAGATTGTGTCACATTCTTTTGTGGTAGTTATTGTATTGTGACCAATGGTGGTTGTTATTTCATTTCCTTTCATAATGATTACACCATCAACTTCCTTCCCTATGGTAAATCCACTACCATCCATACCACCTGAGAAACTATTAGCTAACAGGTTGCTTTGTGAACATGATCTGGTGACTATCTGAATCCCACTACGGTCAGTACTTGATTCCTTCAGCAAAAATTTGAAATGCACAGGATCCTGCTCTGTAAGATAAACTTGTGCAGTGCACAATCCATTCCAACTACTTGACTTCATTTTAGTGATAGAAACAAATAAACCATCTTCCTTTATAGTCATTGTGGCAGTAGTGAGGTTGAAAAAACCGATAAACGGTAATTTTCTTCTAGCCAACTGAATCTGTGGTCCATCATACTTACTTGGCATGAGGTGAAATTCCAAAGCTGATGCGTACAAATTACAAAACCAAATCAGCAAATTTTGTGGGACGAACTTTTTCAAGCAAATCAGAAACAGAAATCAAAGGATAACGTATTTGTTGCAAAACTTTTTTAATACTATCATCAGATATGTTCGCTTTTTGATGCTAACACCATTCAACGACTGCTACAAATAGACTTATTTCCTTAATGCAAAGATCTGAACTTTGACAAAACTCAAGCATTATTTCACTTGGTAAAGTTTTAAAACTTGCTCCATTTATAACCTTGTAAGCTTTGGAATACATAAATGTATAAGACATTTTTCAAGCAAGCTACCAAACTTTTTATCATTGGCAAAAGTAGCAATGGTACAGCAATTTTTGATGTCCAATAACGTAGCAATAAAACCAGAGCATTTATCCTCTAATACAGCAACATTAAAATAATGAGCAGCTTCTAGAATGCTAAGGCAATTCTCAGAATCTATTTCAATCTTTCCAGTATACACAAATGACAAAAGAGCTTTGAATGTTTCAGTATCTACAGATGGTAGTTCAATCTCCTTCTCATTGCTCTCTTTCATGTTACCATACAACATAGCATGGAACACTGGTGAACCAGCCGCTACTATTGCCCTGTGACCACTCACACTACCGCCATCAGATGTCTTGAATGTTACATCGTGGGTGCTAGGGTCATCCAGTAGAGATGATAACGTAGTGGAACACCAGTTGGAGTCTTGCAAAGTTTCCGTTTTGCTGACTTCACTGATAGTAATCACACCTTGTTTAGCCATTAATCTAAAATACCACAGCTATATAATAGCTTGCAATAATACTACCGTACATAGCTACCTACATAATTATGTAATAGTTAGTGTGATAATAATAGTCTAAGAGACTTTTAGGATATCAAATATTTAATTCCAAGGGAGTAGGAACAAATTTGGAAGTGATTAGGAATAGTACTGAGATAGATCTAATCATTCCAGTACGATCAGAAGTAGCTAGTGATGCTCAATATATATAGCTATCATTTTTTGCAATAATTGAAGATAACGTATCAGTATCATTATTGATGTTTTTACTTCACATAAACAATATTCATCATTTGTATGTAAACATTAGCTACAACTTTTTGTGAAAATTCCTCACATCAATAATAGCTGATGCATCTGGACTACTAGCTATAGTATAAATTGGCACTAAGTGTTTTAAAATCATATGATGAACTTTACATCGTGAATATCATTACATACGTACATATTTTAAAAACCCATCGGTTTTATGGAATACATGCATAAAATGAAGTTTTTCTTGGTGTGTTTTATGCTCAAGCAGTTTCCATGCATCCTTACTATAGACATCTCTCAAGCATGTAAACCATAAATCTATCACTGATCCTGGGGGTTTAGCATGTTTGTTGTATTGAACTTTTTGTTTCTTTTGAGCCTTTTTGTAATTAATGCAAATGCTGAATCCCATGGCTCATGCTTCAGTCAGTCAGTCCGGTCACTAACTCAATTCTGTAGTCAGCATGCAGCATCCAACTGAGACATGTGCAGAGATGGGGAAGCATTTATTGCCTTTCTGTTGTTTTGACCATATAGCTAACAAAAGATTCTCCTGTTTGGCTACTCTCCGATCTCATACTATAGATGTCTGCCAGCTTATTGGCATGACAGCACATGTTACCATGCATCTACAAACAGATGGACTTGTTGACAAAGCGTTACATTCAATGTTAAGTTTGTTCCTTGAAACACCATGATGGCAAATCGCATGATCAACAAAGAATCTGGCAATAGCTTTGATCTTGCATTGTTCTGTCAATTTGGTGAGGTAGTCTACAATTACCATTAGCTACATATCAATTTCCTATACATGTCTGTGGAAGCATACGTGCATTTCCTTCCACCAATATTGTGTTGATAGGTTGCAATACATTGCCTGATCAGTGGATGAAGTGATTTTAGTCAAAATGGACCACATAATATAACACCATGCATATGTCCCATGGAGATGCCTGACTGCTCTTGGCTTGGCTATAACATCACTGCTTGCATGGACTGTATAACAATGGCTAACAATAAAATAAATTATGGGAAATACAATACACAACTTTAAAGTGCTGACAACACAAGTCTAGCTACTCGGTTCTCCAGCAACATCAGTGGATCATGCATACACTGAAGGTATAGTAGCACCATATTCTGTATGAAATTGACAGAAAATATTTTGACAAATGCACAAATTTTTGTAAATTCGTCAATTTTTTAGCTGTTAAAATTTTATGCTATATGGTAATAGATACTGGGCGATACGTAATTTGTAGTTTACATTAATTTGTAAAAGTTCTGATGTAAGATGTGAGTGAATATTACGAATTTTGATGTTTATGCTACCCTTGATTATATATACCATCCTCGTGTGAATTACAAACAAAACATGTGGATGGGAGATGGCGATCAGAGAATATCAAGGATGGCTATATTGATCGAGGAATCGCTGGAGAAGCGCTTCTTAGTAACACAACGTTTAGGTCTTTAAGTAATGTTTATGATTTAGTATGGTATCCCTTGCATACACTAGGCCTTCTTTGCTACTCTATTGGTTGAGAATGAACATGGTGGCTTGCCCTGGCAGTCAAACACCTCAAAAAGTTAGTGGGCTACAGTGTAGTGTGGCTCCCACCGATTATAATTAAGTGTTGATCACATGCGTACACGTGATCACTGTGGGATATATTTATACGAGTGTATGTGTACATGTGATCATTCTCAGCACACGTGTCAGCTACTGCACTTCTGCCCTCCCACATAGTGTGATGATCCGTTAACTAGTGGCTAGATGATCCAGAGAAGGTCAAAGACAGTTGACAGTTATGCATATTCAATCTTCATGCAATTTTGTTTGGTGGAGTGAATGCCTGGGTTTTTTCCTAGCAGATCAAAAAATAAAAAGAATGACAAGAATGGATCTGGTAGGTTTTCCCCCTGGCCTGGTTGGGGCCAGTCCTAAATTAAGTGCACTGGCTAGCCTCCACCCCACCTAGGTATAATATTATCTGATTGTAGTAGTGAAATAGTTGTAAGTTGTGTTTTATAGTTATGTAGCTATTGGTTAAGAATTTACACAGTGGGTTGCGCTGGCACTGAGCCACTTTGTTTACTGGCATTGTGTGTTGTATCCTTTTCATGGCTAATTCTGTGTGGTATCAGCTCATTAAATGCACTGAATTAACACTAAACAACCCACTAGTTTATAGCTATACTCATAAATGCACAGACGAGTATTTGACGAAAAGATATCGAAAGTTACCTCAATTTCTATTTAAGTAGCGATAGGGGGTGCCCCACCAACATAATTTAGCGAACGTGTAAAAGGGTGTGGCCATGCCAGACTATTATAGCAGCGCCTGTTCTGTAAAATTGACGGGGAATAGTTTCAAATGCGTCAATTTTGTATGCCCGGTAGCTATACGGAAGATCTATCCCTCGATCGCCCTCGTACATAAGCATTTCATACAATTATGTTCTTACCTATACAATGTGCCTCTCTACAAATAATCCTAAGATAAATCTGAATACTCAAGCGCGATGAAGTTTCACAATTCTTCTCTCGGAGTGAAAGTATAGGACACGTCGTCTATTTGCATCACGCGAGCACCACGTGTACATTACACATAAACGAAAATTAATGTATTGATCACTGTGTGTATGTGTTGCATTTTGCAATTGCAAGGCATAGCTAAATTTAGACCCTAGCTCAGGCCAAAAGTTAGGGGTATAAATCACTTAGACCCCTAGTTGTGTTACTTAGACCCTTAGTTACGCCACTTAGACCCTTCCTCTAGGGCGATGAAAAACAACATACTGAAATCTCCGTGATTTGTATTACTTACGTAACTTATTGGCATTATAATCAATTGTATACCTCCTCTAACTCTCTCTCCATGAGTTAGGGCGAACTGGGCTGCTGCCGAGTGGTGTATATCGATGACAAAAGTGGGCGCATGCTCGTTCGAAATAAATAGAACCAGTTCGTCATCAAGGAACATAAGCGCGCAATTTATATATTTCAATTCAGAATGGCTCGGAATGGCTATCCGTTTTCAGCCAAGCGGAAAAACTACGACGAATGCAAAGTTAGTCAGCATGAAAATTGAAACAGTTTTCAAGGTGAGTATCGCTAGAGTCTAAATAAGTTAGACGTCAAACCACTGAACGGGGTCTACGTAATTTAGAAACCCTCAGGCCCTTAGTAACGCCCTCGCTTCGCTCGGGCGCCACAGCCCAGGGCCTTCGGGTTTCTAAATTCCGTAGACCCCTGTGGTTTGACGTCTAACTATTATATAGTTTATATTTCAGCATAGCCATAGATATTTAACCATACATATGTATGGCGGTTAAGTACTGATCTATAATTATTATCTTAGGAGTAACTATTGGGTGTACTGTAGTACTGTAGAGATATTAACATGCATCCCCCACTCTACGATATGGAGCCAATGGCCACCCTGTTCAGAATAGCAACTCAACCGGTATCTGTTAATCTCCCTCCTCACTGCTCCACTGAAGCATGTCCAGAGCTTCTTGAAGCAGTGTTGTACAAGGTTGGCACGCATGAAAATATAATTTACAATACTATTTACAACACCCTGATTTGTGAATATAAAAACTACAGAAATTTAGTCCCAGAGTATACAATACTTGTTGTTTATCTTCTATTTTTGCAGAGATACTGTGACAAGATCGACTGCTTCAGATTTACTAGAGAATGCTTTTGTAAAGTTATAGCATTACATAATGAAATATAATTTATAATAATATCAAAAAATATATTATTTAAATGGCAATTCATAACTGTGCATTGATGTATTGTATGTATAACCATTGTGGTATAATAATAATGCTAAACAAAAACACCTTGGGTGTAAAAAAAGTGCGAGGCCAATCAGAAGCAGCATTGCAAACAGGTGCGACCAAAAACTTTGATATCAGTTGAGGCCAAGAAGTTACTTATCAAAATCTTTTTCACTACTTGAATGACATACAATAGTTTATAGCATATTTTCACAACTATGATTGGCTTTGTCACTTGGCCACCTTTATTAATAATGATGGTGTGAAAAAGGTGGCCAAGTGACAAAGCCAATCATAGTTGTGAAAATATGCTATAAACTATTGTATGTCATTCAAGTAGTGAAAAAGATTTTGATAAGTAACTTCTTGGCCTCAACTGATATCAAAGTTTTTGGTCGCACCTGTTTGCAATGCTGCTTCTGATTGGCCTCGCACTTTTTTTACACCCAAGGTGTTTTTGTTTAGCATATCACTACTTTTTTGGAAACAGATGTTAGCTACGTATTACTAGCAAGCAGCAGAGAAGTACTGCATGGCAGAGGCGTAGCTAGGGGTGGGCATGGTAAGGCATTTGCCCGACCGTCACTGATACAGCGTTAGATACTTCTGTTAAAATACACTGAGAGGAGTGGTATCAGCAGTGTTGTTATGCTGGTGACAAGTCGCGTGACAAAAGTAATATCATTTACAAGGGTCATATAGAAGAATTACTGATGAAGCCTCCAGCCTTCAACATGCGTGCAGACTGGAGCTTTGAGACAGCTGGATATCAAGGTTAAGTAATGCATGTATAAACGTGTGCCAGGTTATAAAATTAAGCACTTGTGTGAAAACCTTACTGTTGGCCTTGTGTATACATGTGATCTTGTGTGGTTGCAAAAATTATTATTATTTCAAACATTATAATAACTAATATATATTTTCAATGTCTAGTAGATGCCCATTCAAGTAATCCAGAGGCACGTGAGCTCGTATAGTCTTAATCATCGCTGGATAGTTTCCTGGATCTTTTGATCGAGTACCTATAGCTTCATGCAGCAGTATTTGTTATACATTTCATCATAGCTAGGATAGTGTGCATACACTTTTCAAAAGAAGTAAATGCTCACATGAAAGTGGGCATATGTATGCATTAATATATAACAATATACTTAGTTGCATGCTTGAACCGTTGCCCGACCATCAAGAAATGGCTGGCTACGCCCCTGCTGCATGGGCATAACTTGTACTTGCTTAGCATACAATATTGTAAATTTAACTTTGAAGCTGAATTTTGAAAAACTCAAGCCTACAATTTTTTTTTAACTTTCACTACAGAGTGATACATCAATATAGATTGTGTATCTGAAAGTTTATGCAAATCATTTCAAGGGGGTCCAAGTTATGGCAACTATCAACCTGCAGTGTAATAGCTTTTCTCAAATACATTCAAGTGTTTACTTCAGGCTGAAAGTAGTAAGACAGGTAGAGCATACATAGGAAAAGTGCTGATACAAATTTGGCTGAAATCCATGAAGAAATGAGTGAGTTATTAGACAAACAAATGAATGTACAAAAAGAGAGTTTGAAAAAAACTTCCGGGATTCACGCAAGCTCCCGCAAGCCCACGAAAAAAGTGTGCGATGAAAATGAAAGAAAGAAAGTAGAAGAAAAAAAAACGACTGCCGCGTCAAAAAAATTTTTGTGGAAGGAAGGATTTTATAAGGTCGTATCTGAAGACTGGCTGAACCGATTTTGACGAACTTCAGGTTATTGATTCTTCAAACAATGAGGGTACTAATTCTCGAGTAACGGGCAAATCGGGCGGGAATGGATGGTTCCTCATACGTGGGCGCACGAACGGCGCCATAAAACTCGCAATGGCTGATACTTAGGAATGGTGGCGCCGACTTCCTCCATTCTCGGTTTATTGATTCTATATAGTAAGAACGTTGTGGATCTGTGATAACTAAGCGATAGCTTTCATGGCGGCTTAGCTAGAGCGTTTGCGAGTTTGAGGGCGGTGCTACATGTAAATAACTCACTCAGTGGTCGCATATGCTGCTGCTTCTTGGCCTCGCGACTCACTATCGTGAGTCTTGATAACACTGTGTATAAATTTTTGTTTATATTTTTCACTCAAATTAACGTTGTACTATTATTTTTTATTGTTGTTATCATTGTGTGGTGTTTTATATTGATAAAATTGTTGTACTCATACTGTATGGCGGGTTATTTTCAAGGGGGAAATATTTCACGAATGCTCAGTTGTGCCATTATTCACAAGGAAATTTTTCACGAGAGCATGGCTCTTAATAACATTGCTACACTCAAATTTTTCCTGTAAAATTTCATGAATTGAGCTCGATTCGCAAAGTTTGTGAAAACTTCTCCCCTTGAAAATGACCTGCTATATGGTAAGTATGGAGCTAGTTATATTTAAATAAGCTACCAGTATAACAGTTACTGTAAAAGTTGGTGAATTCATTGACTGCTAAATTTTGCAGGAAAATGATGTTTCTAGTGCCAACTTTTAATCTTGGCCACATAGTGCTAGCTAGCTATATAGCTAGTAGTAGTATTCTGTAGGAAGGTGGCAATCACTGTTTGACGTTAATGTTTCAAAATGATCAGAATGAGCTGTTTGAGAAAATTACAAAGTCCCAACTACGTAAAAATGTTATATCAACAAATTAAACCGTGTTTCCAAAGGCAAAAAATTCTCACCATAGCTACAAAGGTGCTAACTTGGGTGGTGTAACCTACATTGCTGAGATTTTGCATCGTGTAAACTTGCAACTGATGTGCTTTAAAATTTAACCAATATGATTAGCTATACTGATTGAAATTATTTGTTGCATTTTTCATTATATTTCTGCATATACAAAATTATGCCTATTATGTCATCAACGCATTCAAATTCGTTACAACATACGCATGCTGTTTGGTGTATTATCCACACCAGGAATACACTAGTGTTCCAGGCTTCCAGTGTGTGTGGTAGAAAACCTTTCAATGCATATCCCAAGAATATAGTAAATAGCTAGCTATATAAAAGCTGAGTAATTTTTTGTTTTACACTATTTCATGGATTTGACATACCAGGAGATCAAAAGAAAATGTTTAGTTCAAAAGAAGGCCTGTTTTCCATAAATTTCATGAACATTAGTTTATAGCTATATGTGTGTATAGTAAATGAAGCCTGCTGCTATCTTTTGAAGTATATAGCTATTAATTGGGGCAAAATAGGCAAAATTTTGGAACAGCATATATAACAGGCCCATGCTAAGGAGCAGGTCTACATCTCAAACAAGAAAATGTACTTTTCTAGTCCATTTAGCTATATAGAGCTAACTAGCTATAGAATTCAGAATTGATTCACAAGGGTTACACCCGTGCAGTTATGTATACAGAAAAGTATAAGCAATGCTCCTGATCATGATCATGAGCGATGCGTTGCAGGCTAGAAATGTACTAGAACTTGTGACTATAACAGAAGCATTTAAGCTCTTCAACATCTGTCTCTTGGATTTGCTTCCCAAATTGTGTGTGCAGACTTGTGTTAGTTGTGTAACAAATGGTACAATGAAGCTAAGTGTTTGGCAAATTTGAAAGGAATCTCTATAAGACAACAAGACTTACATGAGGATTGGTTGTGTGCATGGGCTCTTGGCATTGGTGCTGTGTTCTCAATAGATTTGCTGACGGTTCAGAGAAATCAATTGGGTTTGTATCCAGAACATTAACAGACACAGAGAAGAAGTACTCACAAGTAGAAAAAGAAAGGTTACCATGTGGTTTTGGAGTACCATTTTTCCACACTTATAGCTACTTGTTTTGGTCATAGTTGATGGACAACAAAGCAATCATATCGTTATTTTACCCTTTCAGAAATGTTTTGCCTCAGGAATTTGGTAGAGTACAGCATTGGTCTTTACAACTACGTAGCTAAACATTACAGCTGTTCTACAATTGTCATCAATATCTTCCCCCATGACTAGAATGCTGACTTCAGTAGCTACTTTACTTGACTGGCTGCATACATGACTCACTTTTCCTGAGTCTTGATAATGAAGTAGCTATTATAGTGATTCAGTCGTAGTTAGCAATATAAACAAACAAAAAGTCTAGTTGTTACTGCAATTATATCAGCGTTATTTAGCTAGTGAATAAAACTAACTTACATGCATGCAATTGCAAACTACCAGTACAGCTATTCAGTATATGGCTATCCAAACCATGTCCTTGTGTTAGTACAGGATATGAAAATACTTTTTATTTGCCAAAAGTAACTGAGTTACCAGGATAGCATAAGTAAACACATAAATAGATTGTGTCACAGTCTTTTTTTGTGGTAGATAATTTCTTGTGACCAATTGTCATTGTAATTTTACCTCCTTTCATAGTGATTACACCATCAACTTCTTTCCCTATGGTAAAATCTGTACCATCCATACCTCGTATACCACCAGATGACAGGTGGCTTCTTGAACATGATTTGATGACTATCTGAATCCCACTACCATCAAAATGTGATATTTTAGGCAAAAATTTGAAATGCACAGGATCCTGCTCTGTAGGATAAACTTGTGCAGCGCATAATCCATCCCATTCACGTGAACTTGATGTTCTAGTGATAGTAACAAATGGACCATCTTCCGTTATAGTCATGGTGTCAGTAGTGAGATTGAAAAAATATAATACTGATTTTCTCCTAGCCAACTGGATCTGTGGTCCATCATATTTACTTGGCATGTGATGAAATTCCAAAGCTGTCGTGTACAAAATCGAATCAGCAAGCTTTGAGGGACGAACCTTTTCAAGTAAATCAGAAACAGAAATTAGAGGATAACGTATGTGTTGCAAAACTTTTTTAACAACATCATCAGATATGCTTGGTTTTTGATGTTGACACCACTCAACGACTGCTACAAATAGATTTATTTCCTTAATGCAAAGATCTGAACTTTGACAAAACTCAAGCATTAATTCACTTGGTAGAGTTTTGAAGCTTGCTCCATTTATAACCTTGTAAGCTTTGGAATACATAAATGTAAGACACTTTTCAAGCAAGCTACCAAACTTTTTATCATTGGCAAAAGTAGCAATGGTACAACAATTTTCAATGTCCAATAACTTGGCAATAAAATCAGAACATTTATCCTCTAGTACAGCAACATTGAAATAATGCAGCTTCTAGAATGCTAAGGCAATTTTCAGAATCTATTTCAATCTTTCCAGTATACATAAATGACAAAAGAGCTTTGAACGTCTCAGTATCCACCAACGAAAGTTCAATCTCCTTCTCATTGCTCTCTTTCATGTTACCATACAACATGGCATGGAACACTGGTGAACTAGCTGCTACTATTAGCCGGTGACCATTCACACTACCGCCATCGGATGTCTTGAATGTTACATCATGTGTGCTGGGGTCATCCAGTAGAGATGATAACGTAGTAGAACACCAGTTGGAGTCTTGTAAAATTTCCTTTTTGCTGACTTCACTGATAGTAATCACACCTTGTTTAGCCATTAATCTAAAATACCACAACCATAATAGCTTGCAATAATACTACCGTACATAGCTACCTACATATGTAATAGTTAGTATGATAATAATAGTCTAAGAGACTTTTAGGATATTAAATATTTAATTCCAAGGGCATATATAGGAACAAATTTGGAAGTGATTAGGAATAGTACTGAGATAGATCTAATCATTCCAGTACGATCAGAAGTAGCTAGTGATGCTCAATATAATACATAGCTATCATTTTTTGCAATAATTGAAGATAACGTATCAGTATCATTATTGATGTTTTCACTTCACATAAACAATATTCATCGTTTGTATGTAAACATTAGCTACAACTTTTTGTGAAAATTCCCCACATCAATATAGCTATATAATAGCTGATGCATCTGGACTACACAAAATTTGAAACCATATAGGATTGCTTGAGTATAAAACACACCCAAGGAAACTTCATTTTATGCATGTATTCCATAACTGAAACTGATTAAATTATGTATGTAATGATATTCACGATGTAAAGTTCATCACATGATATTTAAACACTTAGTGCCAATCTATACTAGCTATAGCTAGTACAAAAAAGCTCAAAAGAAACAAAAAGCTCAATACAACAAACATGCTAACCCCAGGATCGTGCAGTGATAGATTCATGGTTTACATGCCTGAGAGATGTCTATAGTAAGGATGCATGCATGGAAAATGTGTCCTTACCCTACCATGGCCCTTATGGAATCACAGATAGCCGTAGTAACTGTATCTCAGTTAAGCTGGTTAACAAGCCTACTGTATACAACACTGATCATGCTCCTCTGAAAGCCTCCGGCACTCACTGCCAAATACCCTAGTGGTCGCAGTGCCCGGCCCACTGGAGTGAGAGATATGCTACACTTCATCTATCAAGACTCACAATAGTGAGTCGCGAGGCCAAGGAGAAGCACAGCAACGCAACCACCGAGTGAGTTATTTACACATAGCACCGCCCTCAAACTCACAAACGCTCTAGCTAAGCCGCCATTAAAGTTATCGCTTAGTTATTACTGACCCACAACGTTCCTACTATATAGAATCAATAAACCGAGAATGGAGGAAATAGGCACCATGCACCATTCCTAAGTTACTATGGCTATCTGTGATTCCATAAGAGCCATGGTAGAGTAAGGGCAGTTTCCATGCATCCTTACTATAGACATCTCTCAGGCATGTAAACCATAAATCTATCACTGATCCTGGGTTTAGCATGTTTGCTGTATTGAAGTTTTTTTGTTTCTTTTTAATAAATTAATGCAAATGCTGAGTCCCATGCTTCAGTCAGTCAGTCCAGTCACTAACTCAGTTCTGTAGTCAGCATGCAGCATCCAACTGAGACATGTGCAGAGATGGGGAAGCATTTATTGCCTTTCTGTTGTTGTGACCATATGGCCAAAAAAATTCTCCTGTTTGGCTACTCTCCGATCTCATACTATAGATGTCTGCCAGCTTATTGGCATGACAGCACATGTTACCATGCATCTACAAACAGATGGACATGTTGACAAAACGTTACATTCAATGTTAAGTTTGTTCCTCAATCTGATTTGGAACACCATGATGGCAAATCGCATGATCAACAAAGAATCTGGCAATAGTTTCACAACTTTGGTCTTGCATTGTTCTGTCAATTTGGTGAGGTAGTCTACAACTACCATTAGCTACATATTGAATTCCTATACATGTCTGTAGAAGCATACGTGCATTTCCTTCCACCAATATTGTGTTGATAGGTTGCAATACATTGCCTGATCAGTGGATGAAGTGATTTTAGTCAAAATGGACCACATAATACAACACCATGCATATGTCCCATGGAGGTGCCTGACTGCTCTTGGCTTGGCTATAACATCACTACTTGCATGGACTGTATAACAATGGCTAACAATAAAAGAGATTATGGGAAATACAATAAACAACTTCAAAGCGCTGACAACACAAGTCTAGCTACTCGGTTCTCCAGCAACATCAGTGGATCATGCATACACTGAAGGTATAGTAGCACCATATTCTGTATGAAATTGACAGAAAACGTTTTGACGAATGCACAAATTTTTGTAAATTCGTCAATTTTTTAGCTGTTAAAATTTTATGCTATATGGTAATAGATGCTGGGCGATACGTAATTTGTAGTTTACATTGATTTGTAAAAGTTCTGATGTAAGATGTGAGTGAATATTACGAATTTTGAATATATACCATCCTTGTGTGAATTACAAACAAAACATGTGGATGGGAGATGGCAATCAGAGAATATCAAGGATGGCTATATTGAGGATTTGCTGGAGAAGCGCCTCTTAGTAACAGTCTTTAAGTAATGTTTATGATTTAGTATGGTATCCCTTGCATACACTAGGCCTTCTTTGCTACTCTACTGGTTGAGAATTTAATGAAATGAACATGGTGGCTTGCCCTGGCAGTCGCGCACCTCAAAAAGTTAGTGGGTTACAGTGTAGTGTGGCTCCCACCGATTACAATTAAGTGTTGATCACATGCATACATGTGATCACTGTGGGATATATTTATACGAGTGTATGTGTACATGTGATCATTCTCAGCACACGTGTCAGCTACTGCACTCCTGCCCTCCCACATAGTGTGATGATCCGTTAACTAGTGGCTAGATGATCCAGAGAAGGTCAAAGACAGTTGACAGTTATGAGTACATTCAATTTTCATGCAATTTTGTTTGGTGGAGTGAATGCCTGGTTTTTTCCTAGCAGATCAAAAAATAAAAAAATGACAAGAATGGATCTGGTAGGTTTTCCCCTGGCCTGGTTGGGTCCAGTCCTAACTGATTAAGTGCACTGGCTAGCCTCCACCCCACCTAGGTACATTATCTGATTGTAGTAGTGAAATAGTTGTAAGTTGTGTTTTATAGTTTTGTAGCTATTGGTTAAGAATTTACACAGTGGGTTGCGCTGGCACTGAGCCACTTTGTTTACTGGCATTGTGTGTTGTATCCTTTTCATGCGGCTAATTCTGTGTGTTATCAGCTCATTAATAAAATAATTTAGCGAACGTGTAAAAGTGTCTGGCCATGCCAGACTATTATAGCAGCGCCTGTTCTGTAAAATTGACGGGAAATAGTTTCAAATACGTCAATTTTGTATGCCCGGTAGCCGGCTCAGTATACGGAAGATCTATATCCCTCGATCGCCCTCGTACACAAGCATTTCATACAATTATGTTCTTACCTACAATGTGCCTCTAATCCTAAGATAAATCTGAATACTCAAGCACGATGAAGTTTCACAGTTCTTCTCTCGGAGTGAAAGTATAGGGCGTGTCGTCTATTTGCATCACGCGAGCACACGTGTACATTACACAAAACGTAAGAGCCTTATCCGCAATTACGTCACAATATAAAAATGGCGGCGTTATGGGGGACTAACCATTAAGGACAGGACATTACTATCTAGTAATTTTTCGTATATCATGTTTTACGGAGAATATACTATCTATGGTTTTACTAACCATAGTGATCACGCGAGTATGTATGGGAATATGAACGAAACAGATAATGTTGTAGATAACTATACAAAACAAGAGTTACTTGATTTCTTTACATCTTGAAACAACTCAGCCTGCGTAGTGAAGGGTTGTTATTCCACCTGCATGCATGGTATCTCAAACGTGAGTTCCAATTAAGGTGCATGGAGCTCTAACATGGCTTCCATGCATGCATAACCGACAAGCAAACGAGTAGTTTGCTACAATGTCTTTGTAATCACCCTGAAGCTTTCAGCATTTTCAAGTGAGATACAGCAATACTACCCCCGATTACCCCACTGTGCATTCGAGTGTACTAGGTGAGACGGGAGGCGAGATCACACGTCACCGGCTGAGATGTTCAACTACCAATGTAAATAATTAGCTATGCACTGCAGTAACACACTGTATAATTAGCTAGTACTGTACAGTAGCTATCACATGCATGTCAGTATAGCTATACTGAGCTATAACTATAGCTATAATCAAGAGTTCATAATAGTTGTATAATCAGAACATGAGGCCCATGAATTTTACTTGAAGTATAATAATAGCTTTAGCTAGCTATATAAGTGATTTTATGATTGTTGGGAGTCTTGGGACTCTAGACATGCAGTGTTAGCTAGATGAAATTGTCCATGTCAAGGGAGATGTTTAGCCACCGATTGTGCTCTTAGACGGCAGCGTCGAATGCTTATGCAGCATTTGCAGGACTTCCTCTTGTTGATGCTTAGGAACAACTACACAGTTCTGGTAGCAAAAGATTCTCATGTACAGAAATCCACTGGTGTGGGTTTGTATCCCACCTCTGACACCATGCATGTTGTGGAAAATAATAATGATTACAAAAGTGTATGCGTGCCTACCTACATCATGGTAACATTCACATGTGTAATAATCAGTCACACTATATAGTTATACATATTGAAGATTTGGAAAACACAGAAGTGATAGCTACTAGTGTGCAGTGAATGAAGAGAAATGATGAACAATTGGAATGGGTATTGATTGGATTGAATGTGGTTCATGCATGTAGTGATGCACCGATATGAGAATTTGCCGATGTTCCGATTAACCAATATTGCTATATTGCTTTTCTAACATTGGCCGCGATATCGATAACCGATCCAATAATTATACATAATTATATATCGATATCAACATAGCTTTCAGATCTGCTAACAACACTGAGGCATCATTATACTATGAAATTGTCATTAAACATGTCCGAGTATAGCATCCTTAATTATTCTACTCTTTTTCATTAAAATTAAGACTGAAATAGCAAATATTTTAACACTAAAATGATGATGTCATCTACCTTTATGTTGTTATGAATAAATATGAAATATCTGCTAAAGAAAATCGATACCAATATTTCAATTTGAAGGCTGATAAACTGATTTCCGATTAATCGGTGCATCACTACATGCATGCAGCACATTTGATTCCATTTTAACTGTATTAACACTAACCCAGAAGAGTTTGAACCACAGTGGGACCAGTTTATTATAAATGTCAATTTGTTCTCTTGGAATACTAGCTAGTCCATCTTATCACAATTTCATGTTGATGACATGCATTATTTATCTTTTAGCTACATTAACAAAAACTCATGTTATTATAATGTACCAAACTCAATCTCAAAGAGTGTTATCATAGCGGCTACATGTGTGTGTGTTAGTTATACAACTGAGTTAAACACATGAATTCTTCTCTAAACTTCACTAAAGTAAATGTACTGTACAAGGCCAGTAGCTAGCTAATAATCATCTAGCTATGCTATAATCTCATTCTCAGCTATGATTAGTATAATTGCATTGGAGTTGCAGCGATAAAATAACCTCAACAATGACACGTATATTAACTTCGGCTCGGTTAACTTACACCATAGATATTACGCTTGCATGCATAAGTTGTGCTGTAACTCCGAAAACTTCATAATGGGATAAAACACTCTTATCCAACAACGACGAAGTGCGCGGAAAGCTAGAAGTAATAGTTGGTAAAATTCCGTATATCAAAATTTACTAGATGGTAATGTCCTGTCCCTATAATGGTTAATTGGGGGGGGGGGGGGGGGGGGGGGGGACAATGTAGAGAGCCTATGGAGAAGTTGACGTTTCTCTATGTTCGCCGTGAACAATACAGGAGAAAACTCTGGTGGTGAGACATACTGATAAACTATCTTCCGATGTAGGGCATAAATTTTCGTGCTTTTAAAAAAGTCCTAGGGCTGGTTTTGCTTTAATGAGGCATTTTGTAGAGTCATCAAATGTAGCAAAACCAACTTTTTGTCGTTTCCACTCTATCCTACGATGTTTTCTAGTGCGAGAAAGTGCAAAGTAGTGGGTGTATGGGCTCTGAAGGCCATACGCCTGGACAAGGCGCCATGACAGCTTGTCAGAACAGAGAAAACATTGCCTTGACAGCCCATACACCCACTACTCTGCACTTTTGCACTAGAAAACATCGTAGGATAGAGTGGAAACGACAAAAAGTTGGTTTTGCTACATTTGACGACTTTGCAAAATGCCTCATTAAAGCAAAACCAGCCCTAGGACTTCTTTAAAAGCACGAAAATGTATGCTCTACATCGGAAGATAGTTTATATATCTCACTGCAGAGTTTTCTCCTGTATTGTTCACGGCAAAGGCATAGAGAAACCTTAACTGACCTCTCCATAGGCTCTCTCGGGCTCTCTATACATTGTCCCCCCCATAACGCCGCCATTTTTATATTGTGACGTAATTGTGGATAAGGCTCATTGAAATTCCACGGTATGTTTGTGTTATCAGTAATCGATCACTGTGCGTTGCATTTTGCTACACAGTAGAAAATGCCAATTGCAAGGAATAGCTAGCTAAATATAGTTTATATTTTAGCATAGATATTTAACCATACATATGTTCTATAATTATTATCTTAGGGAGTATAGCTATTACATGGGTGTACTGTAGTAGAGATATTAACATGCCGCATCCCCCATATGGAGCCAATGGCCGCCCTGTTCAGAATAGCAACTCAACTGGTATCCTGGCTGTTAGTCCAGCTCCGGCCCTCCTCACTGCTCCCGAGAGCATGTCCAGAGCTTCTTGAAGCAGTGTTTTACAAGGTGGGCACACATGAAAATATAATTTAAAATACTATTTACAACACCCTGATTTGTGAATATAAAAACTAGGAGATTTTACAGAAATTTAGTCCCAGAGTATACAATACTTGTTGTTTATCTTCTATTTTTGCACAGAGATACTGTGACAAGACCGACTGCTTCAGATTTACTAGAGAATGCTTTTGTAAAGTTATAGTATTACGTAATGAAATATAATTTATTATTTAAATGGCAATTCATAACTCAGTGTGCATTGATGATTGTATGTATAACCATTGTGGCCATATATATAGCTAACACTGTATAAATGTTTGTTTATATTTTTCACTCAAATTAACGTACTATTATTTTTGTTGTTGTTATCATTGTGTGGTGTTTTATATGATAAAATCTCATTAAATTGTGTTGTGCTCATTAATCATTATTTTGTGAAGGGGGAGCAGCAGGCACGTCAGTAAATAAAATATTGTTTAGAAGTGACATAGCTACCACAGGTGGGTACGTGACCCGTAGTTAATCCTTTGCTGCAGTATCCTCGAGGCCCTGACAAGTAGGAGGGCGCAGTGGTAGTGATGCAGCGTATGGTGTGAGCCTGGGTCAAACCACCACTGGTACAGATCTTGGTATTCAGTAAATGCAACACACAATCAAATTTTAAGTTTTTAGTGCCAAATTTTGTTCCTGTCAAACTTATAGGCCACAGTAGTAAGTAGTTGGTCCTGGAAGGTGGCAGAATGTGACCAAATTTTAGAAAACAGACCAAATTTTCAGTCAATGGTGACAATAAAGAGGACAAGTGTAATTTTCTGCTAAACAAGTGTGGCCCAGCCAAGTAGCTATAGCTAACAACTGAAAAATTAAAAAGTGAGTAGGGATTGATTTCTCAGTTACAAAAAAGTGAAAAAGGAATGAGGTTTTAATTTAATACTAAAGTAAAAATTCTGGTATGAGATATGTACAGTTATCATATATAGCAAAAAGTTTTTTGACAAATTGGCCCGAGCAGGTGCATGCATAAAATGTTACAGGCACCTACTTTGTTTACATACAGGTACTAAATGGTAGTGTTTAAATGACAAGCTATGATGGCCCTATCGGTCACGCCATGCGCCAATATAAACCAACCATGCAATGGTTATTTTAATCTACTAATCAACTAACATCCAAGCTACCAGTATACATACACACCTATTACATGGCTACCTAGATGTGTATGCTAAGTACAGGATATAATAATAGTTAGCTAAATTAAAGTAATAGAGTTACCAGGATAGTATAAATAAATACATAAATAAGTGGTGTCACATCCTTTAGTAGTAGTTACTGTCTTGTGACCAATGGTGGTTGTTATTTTACCTCCTTTCAGAGATATCATACCATCAACCGTTTCCCCTATGGTAAATCCTTTACTGTCCATAGCACCTGAGCAATCACCAACTGACAGGCTGTTTTTTGAACATGATCTGGTGACTATCTGAATTCCAGAACGATCACTATTTGATTCTTTCAGCAAAAATTTGAAATGCACAGAATCCTGCTCTGTAAGATAAACTTGTGCAGCGCATAATCCATCCCAATTACATGAATTTATTTTAGTGATAGAAACAAATGGACCATCTTCCTTTATAGTCATGGTGACAGTAGTGAGGTTGAAAAAACCGATAAACGGTAATTTTCTTCTAGCCAACTGAATCTGTGGTCCATCATACTTACTTGGCATGAGGTGAAATTCCAAAGCTGATGCGTACAAAACCAAATCAGCAAATTTTGTGGGACGAACTTTTTCAAGCAAATCAGAAACAGAAATCAAAGGATAACGTATTTGTTGCAAAACTTTTTTAATACTATCATCAGATATGTTCGCCTTTTGATACTGACACCATTCAACGACTGCTACAAATAGATTTATTTCCTTAATGCAAAGATCTGAACTTTGACAAAACTCAAGCATTATTTCACTTGGTAGAGTTTTAAAACTTGCTCCATTTATAACCTTGTAAGCTTTGGAATACATAAATGTAAGACATTTTTCAAGCAAGCTACTAAACTTTTTATCATTGGCAAAAGTAGCAATGGTACAGCAATTTTCAATGTCCAATGATGTAGCAATAAAATCAGAACATTTATCCTCTAATACAGCAACGTTAAAATAATGAGCAGCTTCCAGAACGCTAAGGCAATTCTCAGAATCTATTTCAATCTTTCCAGTATACATAAATGTTAACAAAACTTTAAGCGTCTCAGTATCCACCAACGAAAGTTCAATCTCCTTCTCATTGCTCTCTTTCATGTTACCGTACAACATGGCATGGAACACTGGTGAACCAGCCGCTACTATTGCCCTGTGACCACTCACACTACCGCCATCAGATGTCCTGAATGTCACATCATGGGTGCTGGGGTCATCCAGTAGAGTAGAAAATGTAGTGGAACACCAGTTGGAGTCTTGTAAATTTTCCTTCTTTCTGACTTTACTAATGGTAATCACGCCTTGTTTAGCCATTAATCCAAAATGCCACAACTATAACAGTTTGCAACAACAACAAAAGCAATACATAGTAAATGTAAAATCAACATAAATATTTATGTAATAAACTCAACATAAATTTAGGATAGTAAATATTTAATTCCAAGGATGTAGGCACAAATTTGAAAGTGGTTAGGAATAGCAGATAGATCTAATCTGCCCAGTATCAGATGCAAAGCCATTGTACAGGTTGTCCGACCACTATAGTGTCACCGGGCATAAATAGTTTTCTATTTATGCACTCGAACATATAAGGATTCATAATGGATGACAACGTCAGATCCGGAGTACATTTTCTGTAAAAATACTAACTCCAATCTTTACAGGCACAAGTACATTTTTGCCACTTTATAAACGGCGATTGTTGCATAACCATACCGTATATTCTAATAAACTTTATATGAGTAAATGGACCAAAGAATGCACTACACGTTGGTGGTAACCTGGTTTTAATCAGGCGAAGCAACTAGAAATGGTGGCACGATAAACTTCAGTGGTTTAGCAATGGTTTGCAGTATCAATATACATTTTAAGGTTACAAGTTATATCACCTACATGATCAGTACAGGCTATCACATTGCTGAAGGTAGCTGAAGACGAGGCCAAAGAGCAATAGGCACTTGTAACGCAACACACGGAAAAGATAACCGCTCTGTACAAACTGACATAATCTACTGTAGTTGCTTTCATTTAGGCCAAGCAAACTTGATTACTTGTTTCTCATCCCCACCCACATGGGTTTCAATACCGCCGCCTCGACTTTCTTTATCCTACAATTCCTCACAGATACTTCTATTTTTACAATTTTAACAAGCTGCCTTTGTATAACGAATAATGAAAAATGACTGCCCACCCGCATATCGCTAAGCACAAAATTTGGTGAATGAGAAACAAGAAATTAAGTTTGCCTAGCCTTAAGGCTGAAAGGATTTGTGTTAGCTTGTGTTAGTCACACTATATTTAGCTATAGCTACATCACATTCCTGCTGGTATGCTTGTAAAGGTGTCTTGTCTAGCATTTTAACTCTTATACGTCCAAGATGAGATGCGTATAGAAGACTCTAATTATTTAATGCACAACCGGACAGCTAGATGTCACTAATATGACTCACTATTAAATGCACCAATAGCTTAGAATATAGCTACTTACAAAATGCACGGTACTGATTCTGTAGTATAGCGAAGTTGGCCTGGATAGATCCTACATAAGTATTAGCATTTCATACAATTAATAGCCCTCTACTATCTATGTTCTTACCTACAAATCCCAAATCCTGAGATAAATCCTGAATACGTAGTCTCGCATGGCCAGACCGCTTTTTTCGCGCAGGGCGTTATCGCTTGCAGTATAAGCGCCCGCACGAAAAAGATGCGGGCGCTTATACTGCAATAGGATTTTTAAACACATGCTATGCATACACATGTACCACCGTTAGAGTTACACCGGTGCTTTATATACACTTTGTGGTTGCACCTTAATCAAATAAATAATAATAATAATAAATATACGCAAATGATAAAGTTTCACAGTTCTTTGTCACTACATGCACGCGAGCACCCACGTGTACAGAAAATATCGTGTGATCCGTATGTGCATATTCTGCAACTCAGGACGATGAGGTGCATACTAAATTACAATTCATCGCTTGGACAATGAGGTATAACGCGTAACAAAGTAATATATGGTGGCGTGTAAGCTGTAACTTTGTTTTTGTGTAGGTATGTGTTTTGTTTATGCACCTATCATTGTCAAGCCCCAGGTACCCCGGGTCGCGCTACGGGTGGGGATTTGTAGGGGATTGTCACCTAAATTTGTCCCCAGGGTAGGGGCATTTGCACAGCAATTTCACAAAGATTGAACATTCAAATAGCTACGTATAAAGGTCAAACATACAAAAATACCTGACCATACTGTATTATAAATCATTCTCTCGTCTTAAAATTTCGTACGAACTTTTTTCGTTTCAACGTGGTTCTTGTTGTTTTGTGCGTTTTCCTTTTCCATATAAATAACGTGCGTAGTTCGAAGATTTAATATGGAAGAAACATGTGATAAGGAAGTATTAGTTTGTTTTGGTGAAAGGAGAAGGGTAGTGAGGTTAGGCAAGGCGGCATCTCTGGAGTCACTGCAGGCCTCTGCCCTACAAACATTTTCTGACATTTTGCCACCTTATGAACATCAAAAACCTGGACTCGTGTTTCAATTGCAGGATGTTAATTGGGGTGGAATATTTATTGATATTGAGAAAACACAGATTATACCTGATAGGAGTGTAATAAAGATGACATTGGAGCCAGAAGTGTGCATTTTGTGTGCATGGGAATCAATGATAAGAACATACCAGAAAACTTTTATTGTGAAGAATGCTTGAATGAAGAATTGTAAACAGTAGTGAGGAATTTGTGAAGACTTAATATTTAGCATTCAGTATTTAGAAATTGTTGTACATATGTAGCATGTACCTAACTGTATGTATCGTTATGTTGGCTACAGGTATAAGCTATGTAGATCATTAATTTTTGTGATTTTCTTACTAATCCCCACCTCATACTATGGGGAACAGTAGGGGATTTGCAGCAAAGCATATCATGTTAGCGAGCTACAGAATTATTTTGTGATTTCCCTACAAATCCCCACCTCATACTAAGGGAACAGTAGGGGATTTGCAACATAAAGTTGTCCCCAGGGGTGGGGAATTTGTAAGCCAACTATTGCAAATCCCCACTCATCCCCACCACTGCCCGACCTGGGGTACCTGGGGCTTGACAATGATAGGTGCATTAGTCTCGCGAGTCAGACTGCTTTTCTCGTTTTTATTTGTGGGGGTGAAAGAGGCTGGCCCACGAGACTAGTGTTTTGTATTATTTTGTGCATCATCTGTGTAACCATGGATGGTAAACAAAAACACCTTGTGTAAAAAAGTGCGAGGCCAATCAGAAGCAGCATTGCAAACAGGTGCGACCAAAAACTTTGATATCAGTTGAGGCCAAGAAGTTACTTATCAAAAATCTTTTTAACTACTTGAATGACATACAATAATAGTTTATAGCATATTTTCACAACTATGATTGGCTTTGTCACTTGGCCACCTTTATTAATAATGATGATGTGAAAAAGGTGGCCAAGTGACAAAGCCAATCATAGTTGTGAACATATGCTATAAACTATTGTATGTCATTCAAGTAGTTAAAAAAAGTAACTTCTTGGCCTCAACTGATACTAGTTTTTGGTCGCACATACCTATTTGCAATGCTGCTTCTGATTGGCCTCGCACTTTTTTATACCCAGGGTGTTTTTGTTTAGCATATCACTACTTTTTGGAAGTATAAACAGATGTTATTACTAGCAAGCAGCAGAGAAGTACTGCATGGGCATAACTTGTACTTGCCTAGCACATAATATTGCAAATTAAACTTTGAAGCTTAACTTTGAAAAACTCAGGCCCAAGATTTTTTTTAACTTTCACTACTTCAGACTGATAATAGTATGACAGGTAGAGCATACATAGGAGAAGTGCTGATACAAATTTGCTGAAACCCATGAAGAAATGAGTGTTATTAGACAAACAAGTGAATGTACAAAAAGAAAGTTTGAAAAAACTTCTGGGGTTCATGAAAGCTCCCGCAAGCCCACGAAAAAAGTGTGCGATGAAAATGAAAGAAAGAAAGAAGAAAAAAACGACTGCCACGTAAAAGTTTTTGTGTTGACAGGAAGGCATTTATAAGGCTATATCAGAGGAATGGCTGAACTGATTTCTATCAACTTCGGAATATTGATTCTTCAAACAATGAAGGTACTCATTCTCTAATAAATGGGCGAATCGGGTGGGAAAGGATGGTTCATTGTGCGTAATTGCACAACAGGCACCATAAAACTCGCAATGGCTGGTACTTAGGAATGGTGGCGCCGATTTCCTCCATTCTCGGTTTGTTGATTCTATATAGTAAGAACGTTGTGGGTCGGTAATAACTAAGCGATAGCTTTAATGGCAGCTTAGCTAGAGCATTTGTGAGTTTGAGGGCGGTGCTACATGTAAATAACCCACTCAGTGGTTGCATTGCTGCGCTTCTTGGCCTCATGACTCACTATCGTAAGTCTTGATACTTAAATCTTATACCTATGTCAAGATCCATCATATGAGTAAGAAGTTTATGCTGATTTTATACCAGAGTGAGATTGCAGGTAATAGCTATATACCGAATATAGCTATGGTAGGGCTGCGGTAATAATGCTGTTAGCATAATACAAAGACATGTAATTCTGGTATTTTGCAAGTGCATGTTAAGAAAAGCCTACAAGAAACTGGGTCTTTAGTAATATCACACAAAGCAGATCGATATACTCTAATAGAACAGTCAGGCATTTTATTAAAGCAGTCAGTTAAGAGACCACATATATACACTAACAGGAGCAGTCAGATACCGGGAGTAAACCTCTTATCAATTAATGATGAATCATTTCTTTACTGGTTTGCAGGCACTTTATATATATAATTAATTGGCACTTGCAATTGCTAGTGCTCTACATAGATAAATACCATGAACAGGGATGACTAGTATGTATGGAAGGATAAAAGAATAAACGGACAAGAAACAGTAATTCTAAGGCAGCAATAATGTCCGAGCCTAGTTCACACTTCCAAACTTGCAACTTCAATGCTTTATAATTACTTTTGTTGGTAAAACAACAGATGGAGTCTATATTTACAGGGTCAGTAGAATAAACATCACTTCATCGTTGCAATTTAAGATTTATAGACTATTAGCTTGGAGGTATGGACTAGGCTGGTTTACAGTCACTCTTGTTGCATAATTGTTTATATAACACGCATCTTGTAGTTTCACTGACAACTTCACTGACTCACGATCATGACGTTATATATTAGATTAATTTAATAGTAATAAATAGTAAGCAAAACAGCATATTATAAATTTCAGTCTTAAGTACAAAACAAATAATATTACTATGATATATTACGCCAATTTAAGTTGTACTACAAATAGTTATTATATACCTGTGCATATACATAATGCATTTCAGTTATGGCAATTCATCAAGCCTGTAGTATTTGATATCTTCATTAACAGTGTCCCATTCTGCTACACAGAGATGTGTGACTGTTTGACAGGTAGCCTTGATAGTAAGAGTTGCTCTGCTCAGTCCAGTGGTGGCAGTTCCATGTAAGGGCTCGACTGAAGTGATCATCAAATTTACAAAAACATCATCGGTTTCTCCCTTACGTATACTTTCTGGAAGATACGACCCTGCTTTGATTTCTATTGTGAAGTTGGCTTGGTCTACATCATAAGGGAACAAAATTGATTGATTTGTTGCAGTGAAATGTGAGCTGTCTACTGCACTGCCATTATAAGCTATTACATTCACAATAGTGGGACTTTCAAATGGTGGAAAATCATGTCTGATTAGTGACACATCAGCGTATAAGGATAATTCTGAGACAAAGAAAGCAGTTTCTTCAAATGAAAATTCACCGGCATCATCATGATAGAAAAATATGACATCAGATTCCATCGAGGTGATCTCGTCAACGATGACTGTTATATTAGCAGGCCCAAGGTTAGGCTCTGCCAAACATTGTATTTCAGTGTCATGTACAGTGACAGTGGGATTGTAGCATTCTGATATGTTAAACTCTGTAGTTAGGAACACTCTTAAAGGTTTTCCATTACCAGAAGCAGTTGTAGCACCAAACTGGGAACCGCTGATGGTAATGTTAGTATAGTCATTTTTGAATGTAGAAACAGGAGTGACGCTTTCTACAATTGGTGGTAATAATGATCTGAACCCATCAATCTCCGATATGGACACTTCATCTACAGTTACCGATATATCATGTGATCCAACAGATAGTTCTGGTGTTCTACATGATAATGTTGTGTCATTATACACCGTCACATTACTACAAGACATGTTACCAATATCGACAGACACAACTGGACCTTCATCAGATTCCGTAGAAGGACCAAAATTCCTGCCGTAAACAGTGACAAGGGTGTCACCAATCATTCTACCAGCTGTAGGGAATATTCTTGTGAAAACTGGTTCTGGTAAGTAGCGGAAGGCATTAGATACATTGACCATTAATGCACTGTTGTCAATTGTAACTGTCAACTGCACATACATGTCTATCACTGCATCATCAGATGTTGGTGTTATAGCAGAGAGAGTATAATTTGATGTAATGACAGTTGTGTTAATGGCAAGAACATTGTTCAGAAGAATGTCAACCGGTCTTGCTCCAGGCTCATCAGAAACTGGACCAAAGCTCCCTCCTTGTACAATGATAACAGTTCCACCACTAGCTCTACCAGCAGTCGGCCTCACTGACTCAAATATTGGAGTTGGATAGTAAACAAACGTTGTAACTTGTGTAGCATTTACTCCATCAACAAGAGGAATGACTGGGTTAGGAATAGTAGCTGTATCAAAGAAGGCATATTCGCTGAAGGTGAGGTGAGTATCTTCAACAGAGGTGGTGAGGCTGGGGTGAAGCTTGAGATTATCAATATCAACGTCATCGAATTGGATCACAATTGTTAAGCTATCATTGTAGGCCAATGCTCTGCCTGCTGTAAGAGTGTAGGAGTCATTAGAATGTAAACCATCTTGTAGAGAGATTTGATCAAAACTGATAGTGGAGACATTTATTGGTTCATTGAAATGCAAAGTAGCTTCTTCATTGATGAAGTCAAAATGGTAAGAGAGTAAAAATGGAGAAGTTGTATCTGATGTAAAGTTTGCTGCTTGCAGGGCCTTGCCGTCTCTGATAGGAACTAATGGATTGTCATTCATGTCTCTAATGAATGTTTGAGTACCATAATCATCAATTGATCCTGATGATATCCCAGATCCTGAAGACAAGCCAGATCCACTGAATACATCATCTGTGATATAAGATATGGCAACAATGTACGTGTCCTCTTCTCTTAAAGCCAACATTTCAATGTCTTTAATGCGGTTGATGTCAGAGGGTCCTAATGTTATGGATAATATAGTACAATCTTGTGCTGTGGTTATATCATTGGACTCCTCTGTAAGTTGTCTTACTCGGTTCATCACTTGTGATTGAGCACTTTGTACAAACAGCGATGTCACATCGATGCTACTAGCATTGACCGTTTCCGAAAATGTTAAATGTAGAACACCGGCATTCATATCCAGGTGGAATTCAGTGATTTGTGGACTTATCATGTCCGGTGTAAACCTTGTCACACCAATAGCTCTTCCATTTATAATCTCCTCCACGGGATTCTTATTCATATCCCTCACTAGGTCAGAAGTAATTCGAATATAAGTATTGTTTTCATCTGTGGCAATATCAGTTAACTTTTTGATTCTATTCAGATCATAATCATCCAATACAACATTAACTATGGTACTATCATTGGTGGGTATGCTACCTCCGACCAACTGATGCCACAGTATCACAGATACTATGAAAGTATATTCATCGTCTTGTATTGTTATCTCTTGCACCACAAAACTGCTCACATTAACTGTTTCGTCAAACGTTAGTGACAGCACTCCAAAGTTGAGATCAAGATCAAAGAACACCAATTTAGGACTGGTAGTATCACTGACATAATCTGATGCTTGGGTTGCATTATGAGATGGAATGTCAATCACATAATTATTGTTCATGTCTCTAAACGACAGCATTGTCAGTGACAGGAATGTATCATCTATGCTAGTTGCCAGGTCAGTGAACCATTTAATGGCATTCAAGTCAACGGTCCCAAGTTGTATTTCTATGATAGCTGTATCAGGACTCTCCGTAACACTGCCAAATGGTTTGGGGCCACCAGTAAGTTGCCATTTAGTGCTACTGTTATCTGCTGATGCTTGTATTGTGATCTTACTGACTACCATTGAGCTGGCATTGATGGCTTCAGTAAAAGTCAATGCAAGAACACCAGTGTTTGCATCCATAGTGAAGTACAATAGTCTAGGTGGTATCATATCTTCATACAACATTTGTACTGGTTTTGCATTCCTGACTGATATGGGCACTATTGCATTTCTGTTCATATCTTCTACAAGCAGTTCAGAGAATGATATAAATGTGTTATTCTCATGAGTGGCAAGATCAGTGAAGGCTTTGATAACATCAGTGTCCTCTTGTCCCAAATCTACCACAAGGATGTGGTAGTCGGGAGTAAACGGTGCACTCTGAAGTGGCAGTTCTCCCATTATTAGGGTCAGATACTGGTCAGCCTCAGAAATGTTGGCTCGATTTTGTAGCATGATCTCACTTATCATCAGCGTACGGCTTAAGACTGTCTCTGAGAAATACAATATCAGCTGATGTGAGGTTAGGTTAAGATCAAATTCCCACAGCACTGGAGGGGTCAAGTCAGGATAGAACTCCTCAGTGACCAGTCCTTCACGCAGGTCTGTAGTATTTTCTATTTCAACAACTGGGTTTGGATCTAGTGCCATGTCCAGGATGGCGTACTCCGTAATAGTCAACCAAGTGTCTGTTCTTACTGTGACAATTCTAGTGTTCCTTTTTATTTCATTGAGATCTTCAAGTGAAAATACAAACGTTACCACTGTACTATCTATTACTTGTCTGATTCCATTGGTTAGAGTATAACTGGAAGACCCCTCAAAGAAGTCTTGTAAAGTTATGGCAGAGAAGTTTAAGCTTGATGAATCCACAGTTTCAGTAAATGTCATTGTGACCGTTTCAGATGTTAGATTTGTAACAAACGATAACAGAACTGGTCTGGTTACATCAGGATAATGCTCAGTTACCTCTAAACCAAACCCATCAGATCTTTCTTCAATGGGATTCATGTTCATGTCATATACAGAGGCATTCATGTGTAGCAGGTAACAGTCGGACACCTGTCTGCATATTCTTCTCCTCTTTATCTCATTCAGATCATCAACGGTTATATTAAGCATTATAATAGTGCCATCAGATGTGGTGTGGGGACCACCAGTGAATGTAAAATTATAGTCTATGTAAGTTTCATTATCCTGAAGAGTTAACTGTGTCACATCTACTGATAATGCGTTCACTGTCTCGTCAAATGTAAAGACGATAATTCCTTCATCCATGTCAATTGTGAATGAATCAACCACTGGCGGAGTCTCATCAGCAATGTAGAAATCTACTTGAGTAGCATTTCCATCTAAGATAGCAATAATGTCATTGCCATTCATATCCTTGATGGTGTAGTCAGCTAAAGCAATGAATGTTGTGTCATTGCTTATTGCAAGATTTTGTCTACGCTTAATCTCATTCCTATCCAGTGGTCCAAGATCGACAATAATAACAAAATCGTTGTCAGACATGGTTAGGGTCTCATTAACTCCACCAGTCAACATTCTAGAAGATGAGTGATAGTCTATTAAAGATGTTGAATTGCTCTGAATAGTTATTCCACCAACGTTTAGTGAAGAAGCATTAACTGTTTCGTTGAACGTGAGCACCAGTGAAGTATTGTCCATGCTGAGAGTAAAGCCTACCAAAACTGGACTAGTCAAATCAGGAGTGTGTATACGACATCGAATTCCTAAGTCCTCTTCCACTACAAGGTTATCATTCATGTCAATAACTGTCAGATTTGTAATGGATAGGTAAGTATCATTTTCTGAGGTTGCCATTTCGCTACGGTACTTTAGAGCATTCAGATCAGTAAAGCTCAGTCTTATTGTAACAATTGGACCATCTTCGTCCATTGAGCCTGATTCATAAGGTGCTAGATCAGTTAGAGTGTAAGACAGGAGAGTGTCATTGGTGGTGTTATCTGTAGCCTGTAGTGTGATTTGTGTCACATCCAGTGAGTCATTTACTTGGACAGTTTCGCTGAACGTTAATATCAACCTTCCATCATCCATGTCTAAATCAAAACTGGTCAATTCAGGAGGAGTCACATCTGGTTCGTAAAACTCAGTACCCAAAGCTTCCACAGGTTGTTGCTCCTCTACAAAATTGCCAGCCATATCTTCAATCAGGAACTCACTCCATGAAAGGTAAGTATCATTTAGACTTGTAGCCAATGTTCTGATTTTCTTAATGGCATTTAAGTCGACGTGGCCCAAGGCAATATTAACCACTAGGCCATCTTCACTGAATGATGCCGAGCCATTAGGATATAGTGGCAGTGCAGTCAGAGTGTAACTCACATTATCAGAATCATTTGCACTCTGGATGGTCAAATATGTAACATTTAGTGTAGCAACATTGACTGTCTCTGAGAATGTGAGCGTAAGGTTTCCAGTGTTCATGTCTAAGTCAAATTCTAGCATCACTGGGCTAGTGGTATCCTTGATATAGGATTGGGCTAATTGTGCTTCACTCTGCAAGATTGCAGTGACATTGTTTCCAACCATATCTTGTATGGCTTGGCTTGTAATAGATATGTATGTATCCGATAACTCAGTTGCCAGTGAACTAAGCTTCTTAATAGCATTTAAGTCAACATCATCAAAGTACAGTGTAAGATACGGACTGTTCAAACTAGAAATTGGCATTGTCAGATTGCCTATGTCAGACATATCCTGTATCAAGCTGCTGTTGGTTAGCACATACCTCTCTGTGGTGGAATCGGTATCATTACCATTTTGTAGTGTAATCTCATCTACCTGTAGTGTAGTAGCATCCACTGTCTCAGAAAAGCTAAACACCAGTGTGCCTTCATTAAGATCAATATCAAAATTAAGAAGCTCAGGTTCTGTGGTGTCGGGTGTATAATTTCTTGGCATACTGGCTGTCACCCCATTCATCAATGGAATAACTAATTGCAAATTGTTATCTACGAGTGCCTGGTCACTAAACACAAGCCAAGATGTGCTGTTGGTGTTAGCAATCTGCCTTCTCTTGATTTCATTTAGATCAGTCAGTGAAATATTGATAGTTACTAATCTGTTATCAAGTAACCCAACTGTGCTGTAAGCAGTGCTGTTTTCACTGAGTGAGTAGTAAGTCATCGTCTCATTCAAGCTTACATTGAGCTGTGATTGTAAAGTGAACTCTTCCAGCACAAAGCTTGATACATCAACAGTTTCTGTGAAAGTCAAAAATATTTGACCAGTGTTCATGTCTAGGTCGTAACTAACAAGCGAAGGGCGTTCAAAGTCGTCATAAAACATTGCTGCCGATTGTTGCATTATTGGGGCAGATGGATTTCCAACCATATCCCTGATGGCCCCTTCTATCAGTGTTAGGTAGGTGGTGTTTTCCATTGTAAACAAGTGTATATGAGCCTTGATATTATTTAGATCATTGAAAGAGAGAGTTAAAATAACTTGTAAGCTGTTGTCAGGAGAAACTTCTCCGCGTTCTCTCAATTGATACCTCATTGTACTATTAACAATGCTATTTTCCAAGATGAATTTCTGGAATATCAATGTATTTGGTCTCACTGGTTCATCAAAGTTCAATGTAATGATGCCAGCTGTTAAATTGACTGCATAACTAAGCAACACAGGAGCTTCCACTTCAATTGGAGTTTCTGTTGACTGCAGTACCACAGCATTTAGTGGATTTAACATAGTCCAATCGTAAACAGCTCCTGATTCAACAAACAGCCATGTATTGTTTTGATACACCCAAAGATCTTCAGTTAGTTTAATTCTATCTACATCTCCTTTCATCAGCTCCAACGTAACATTGTGACTGTACAAACTATCAACACTGCCATTTGTTAAGGTCAAGTTTATGCTACCAATCTCATCAGAATAGATGTTAAATCTTGTGTAATCTATTGTAGACAAAGCCAGTGTTTCATCAAACAGTAAGTACACCTCCCAAAGGTCCAGATCTACAGTAAAATTGAGTAGGTTAGGATTGGTAATATCCGGAATATACAAGTCAGTCATAATAGCCTCCCCATCAACTATGGGAACAAGCTGGTTATCCCTCATATCAATAATGGCATCTGTGGAGATGACTAAGTATGAGTCACTGTCGTTGTTATAAAGATGAACCAGAGATGTGAGCAGGTAAGTGTCATCGTCACTCAACAACACTTCAATAACTGGTCCATTCTCTGACAATGTCATTGTAGGATAACTTAAAGAGACATTTACTCCAGTTGCAGTTTCATTGTCTTGTAATGTTATTTCTTCTACTTGGAGAGAAGACGAATTGACAGTTTCAGAGAAGTACAATATCAACATTCTGGAATCCATGTTCACAACAAATCGGTCTAGTGTTGGTTGTGTCTCATCATCTGTGAAGCCCATAACCTGCAGAGGGCTGGTGATGGGAACAACTTGGTTAAACCTCATATCAGTAACAGTAGCATTGGTAATCAACAGGTAAGTGTCATTCTCACTAGTGGCCAAGTCAATAATTTTCTTTATCTCATTAGAATCAAACACACTCAATTGTATTGGTACAACTGTATCATCATAACTATTAGTAAGGAGCGAACTGTTTGTTAGCGTATAGTTACTAGTAAATATGGCATCAGAGTTGAGCAAAGTGATCCCACTAACATCTAGAGTACTCACAAGTATTGTTTCATCAAATGTCAGCCACAATATAGTGGAGTCCATATCAAGGTCGAATGTAAGCAATCTTGGATCAGTTGTATCATCAATAACTTGCATTGATTGTAAGGCATTGGTGTTATTGATTTCCACCAAGAAATTATCGTTCATATCTTGGATTGCATCTGATTCTACTGCCAGGTAAGTATCATTTACATCAGTTGCCAAGTACACAAATCGCTTGATACTGTTAACATCAGTAGCATTAAGAGCTACAGTGACCATTGGCCCGTTTGAACTGTTACTATAACCAAACTGGAGCCTGTAGTTATCATCACCATCATTGAACACTGACATATTCTGAAACACAAAACTGACTGTATTTAGAGTTGACACTCGTACCGTTTCAGAAAATGTAAGATGCAACAGACCAGCATCCATGTCTAAAGTAAAATAATCCAAAGTCGGATTGACTGAATCTGGATAGAACTGCAAGACCTCCTCAAGAAATTCTGGGGTCACGTAATTGTTGTTCATATCAACCAGCAAGAACTCATTGAATGTTATCAATGTATTGCTCCTACTAGTAGCAAGATCATCATATTTCTTTATCTCATTCAAATCAGCAGTAGTGAGCATCAAGTTGATACGAGTGCTGTTGACATTTGGAGTAACAATACCACCAGTGAGCTGGTAGGTCAATGCCATTTCATCTGTAGAATTTGATATGTAAATAACACCAGCATCTAATGAATTGATATTTACGGTTTCATCAAATATAAATCGTATTTCTTCTGTGGACAAATCCAGTTCATAAGATACCAAATTTGGACTGGTGGTATCATTTGTGAAGATATTAACCCTCTGTGGAGATGAGCGATTGATAACAGTCAACAAATTACCAGCCATATCTGTAATGGTGAAATTAGTCAATGATATGTAAGTGTTATTAGCATTAGTCGCTAGATCAACAAAAGTTTTGATATAATTTGTGTCCACTGGTAGCAGCCTGATATGCAAAATAGGGTCATCCATATTTAGTGGAATTCCATCCTGTAATTCTCTAAATACTGTGTAATTATAATCCTGAATTGTGATCCCAGTAACATTTAAAGTTGGTACTCTAACTGTTTCATTGAATGTGAGTATTAAAAGATTTTCGTTCATGTTAAGATCAAAGCTCACCAGAATTGGATCAACAGTGTCTGGCTGGTAAAATGAGACCTGCTGTGGAGCAGTAAAACTTAGTAAATTATTGTTCATGTCTTTGATGGCATATTCGGTAAGATTTAAATAAGTAGTGTAATTGCTGACAGCAAGATTTAGATCCCTCTTGATATTGTTGATATCGTCAATTCCCAACTGAACGATAATAATATATTCATCATTAGACGGAGAGGTACTATCATTAAGAGTATAAAATGAAGTGAAATTGTTATTCAATAGAGTAAACTGTGATAACATCAGTGTCATTCTGTCAACAGTTTCAGTAAAAACCAAAATCAGTTTCTCAGTGTTGAGATTTAAATCAAAATACACTAACTCTGGTGGAGTGGTGTCGGGGATAAATGTGCGTACACGTAAACCTTGCGATGGCATAACAGGCACTACAGCATTCATGTTCATATCCAGGACGGTTGCATTAGTAATGGACATGAATGTATTGTTATCATCAGTTGCCAAGTTCCTGATTTTCTTGATTTGATTAAGATCAAAGAACGACAGTGTAATGTTAATCACAGTAGAATCTTCAGTGGTCCAGGTACTGTTAGTCAGTGTGTAGTTAGTATCATCACCATTGTCTACAGCACTCTGTAGAGTAATCTGGGTCAAATTGAGAGACTCAGACAGGACTGTCTCATTAAACTCCAATGTGATAACTCCTGTGTCAACGTTAACATCAAAGTCAACTAACAATGGTGGTGTAACATCTGGTCTGAAAAATCGAACATTTTGCAGCTCAGCATTTATTGGTACCAGTGGATTACCAGCTGGGTCTTGTAGAGTGTCTTGTATACTGTCATTCAACACTTGGAGATACGTATTGCCATCACTGGTAGCAAGGTCTGTTATTCTTTTTATTTCATTCAGTTCGTAATCGGTTAAATCTACAATAAGTACTATGTCAAGTGGAGCATCTTCAATAACTCTTGGTGTTAGTTGAAATGAACTTTCATTACCACGTGAAACATTGTGTAGAATAAATTTTGTAGTATTTATTGATGGACCATATACAGTTTCTGAAAACGCTAAAACAAGTTCTCCGGTGTTGAGGTCTAAATCATAATACTCTAAAACTGGATCCGTTTCATCGGGAGTATAGTTCTCAACTCTGTGGCCATCTGATTGGTTCAAAGGTATCACATTATTGTTATTCATGTCTTGGATCATTGCAGATGTAAACTCAATGAACGTTGTAAATGTATTAGTTGCAAGTCCTGTTATCATTTTAAGTGCATTAGAATCGTTCTTGTGTAAATTTATAATGACAGTGGGCCCATTGGAGCTGTTGGAATAGCTTAGTAGTGGTAGCAAAGTGTACATAGTTGCATTTGGGTCCGCAGGATCAGAGTACAATGTTATTTGTGTAACATTCAGTGTATCAACATTTACGGATTCTGTAAAGTTGAGTGTCAACATTTCACCTGCATCCATATCCAAATCAAAAGAAATAAGGGCTGGAGCTTCCTGATCATCAGTATAGTTTGACACTTGAATTGGATTGTTCATAAATACAGGATCATTCCAGTTGAAGTTCATATCTTGTACTAGCATCATCAAGATAGCAATATAAGTGTTATTATCTGTAGTAGCCAAGTCCTCCATTATTTTAATGGAATTGAGATCATTGTTGTCTAACTGTATAAGTACAATTGTACTGTCATTGCTAATGACATTTCCATATCTCAGCATTCTACTGTTGGAAGCATTCAGATTTTGGAGTACTATTTTATTAATGGACAAGCTTTCAATTCTAACAGTTTCAGAGAAGTAAAGTGTTAACACTTCAGACGTCAAGTTCAAATCAAATGCTATTAATACAGGTGGAGTAGTGTCATTGATAAACACTGTGACTTGCTGAGCACCGTCACTTGAAATGGGAACCACTGGATTTTGATTCATGTCAGCGAGCGTCTCGTTGGTAATAGATATGTAAGTGGTTGACACATTATGAGCTAAACCTCTTTGACGTTTGATTTCGTTCAAGTCAACATCAAGCAAATAAATATCGATAATAGTTGAGTCATTCTCGGTACTATTTATAGCCCCAGATAGTGTCAGTCTATACATCTCACTCCCAGCAGAGCTCCCAAGTAATGTTATCTGCTCTGGCTGTACTGACGTTGCATTCACTGTTTCGTTGAACACTAGTGTAAGCAATCCAATGTTCATGTCTAGATAAAACTGGTGTAGGACAGGATTTATGAAGTCATTGAAATATGAAGTAGCATCAATGGCCATGGAAGGTATAATTGCATTCAATGAATTATTGTTCATATCAAGAATGAAACCCATGGTAACTGATAGGTAAGTGTTTGTAGGATTAGTTGCCAAATCTGTTAACTTTTTGATCATATTCAAATCATTTCTTCCTATCATAACACGTATAATAGTAGAGTCCAGTCCAGCAGGATTGCCACCTTGGATATCTGAATCTTCAGTCAGTGTAAAGTTAGTTGTTAGCATCTGGTTATGCAAAGTAAATCCAGTGACATCTAAAGTTCTGGCATTCACCGTCTCTGAGAAGAAAAGAGTAAGAATTTCTGATGTCAAGTTGAGTGAGAATGTGTTCAAGGATGGAGGAGTTATATCGGGGTCAAAATCCAAAACTTGTAACCCCATATTGGAATTGATCTCAACAACTTGATTTCCAAATACATCTTGTATTCCACTACTGTCTATAGTTAGGTAAGTATCATTTTCATATGTTGCAAGAGTGGACAGTCGTTTAATTTCATCTAAGTCATCTTTTCCAATGGTAATTTTTTGAAGAGGTATGTCTACATCCCAATTATCAGTGACATTCGTAAATGTGAAGTAGGATTCTACATTAGATTGCCTCAATTCAGCATTCTGTAGGGTCACAGCAGTACTATTGAATGTGACTGCATTAACAGTCTCAGTGAAGGTAACATATATACAGCCCACGTTAAGGTCCAGTGTAAAGTTCACTAACTGAGGTGGAGTGCTATCAGTAGTGTATACAGACACAGGCAAAGCAGACCTCTCATTTTCAAGCGGTAAGTTATACTGATCAAAATGATCTTGAACAAGTTGATTAGTAACTGTTAAGTATGTAGAGTAGTTTCCAACAGCAATACGTCTAGTCTTCAGTATGTTAACATCACTAGTGTCCAGTAATATCATTACAGTAGTGTCATCCATTATGCTAACATTACCATTCCTCAACGAATAAGACTGATTGATACTTGTAATGTTGAAATCCATTTGTAAGGTTATCTGGTTCACAGAGAACGTTTCAATGTCAATCGTCTCACTGAAATATAATGTAAGCTTCTCAGGAGCATCCATGTCAAGGTCAAACTGAACAACTCTTGGCCTTGTAGTATCATTCACAAACATGGAGCTTGCTATAGCATTGGCTTGTGAGACACCTTGGATTTGATTGTCATTCATATCCCTTACAGCATCAGTGAGAAACCTAAGGTAAGATGTAGTATTACTGATTAACAACATCTCTAGTTTTTTAATGTTGTTAAGATCATCTGGTGAGATGTAAAAATCAATAAATCTTCCATTTGAACTATTTGTAAAACCACCAGTGAAAGGATATTCCTCTTCAGGTGAACCTAACGAAGATTGGACAGTAAAATTGTCAAATTGTAAGCTAGAAGAGTTTACAGGTTCATCAAACACAAGCCTCAGTATTCCACTGTTCAGACTTACCATAAAGGTAGTCAGCTGGGGAGGTGTAGTGTCTTCTATGAAATCATAAGCACCAAACAGAAAGCTGTTCACAGGGTTAGCAATGGTGGCCATATCGTGAACTGCGGCTGGTCTCATCCTCAAGAACGTGCTTTCCCGACTGATAGCTAGCAATGTCATTAGCTTGATGGCATATTGATCAGGAAGAGTTATTTGAATTTCAACTACATCGCTGTCATTTGTAAGATATGAACCATGTGTTAAATTATGAGACTGAATCACTGTAGAAAACTCACTGATGTTAGAAAAGAACGTAAATGAGGTATAAATTAATGTACTTACATCAACTGTCTCATCAAAGGATAAGGTAAGCACCCCTGTGTCCATATTCAATGTAAAATTTTGTAAGGTGGGATTTATTGTATCACGAGTATAGTTTGAAGCAAGTAAGGCAAATTGAGTTGAGATGGAAACTGCATTGTTATTATTCATATCTCTGATAACAGTTGGAGGGATTGCTATAAAGGTAGTATTAACATTTTGGGCTAGCAGCTGATGTCTTTTGATTTCATTTAAATCTGACCTGCTAATGTGTACTAATACAATGTAATCATTTGAAGTGTTGGAGTAACTGCTTTCAGTTAACTCTACAAAATCACTTGAGTTGTCAGTTCGTTGTATATGAATACGCGATGGCATCAAAGTACTAACGTTTACAGTCTCATTAAATGTGAGAGTCAACTCACCTTCATTCAAATCAAAAACAAATTGAACCAAATCGGGTGGATTTGTGTCTGGTACCACACGATTACTCATCAAGGCACTTGAAATCTCAATAGGTACTAACATGTTATCATTCATATCCACCACTGTCGTGTTAGTAACTGAGATAAAAGTATTATTCTCATTAGTAGCAATATCGGTCATTCTCTTGATATCATTCAGATCATCAAAGCCTAAAGTGACTATGATAATGGTGCTATCACTACTACTGGAGTAAGTCACTAAGTCATTTGTTGTTCTGAAGGTAAGCTGTAAACTCGAACTGTTTGAAGACTGGTTGGCTAGTAAGGTGATTTGTGTAATATCAAAACTTGAGGCATTCACTGTTTCATCAAACGTCAACAGAAGCTCACCAGTATTAAGGTCAAAATCAAAAGACCGTAACATTGGATCAGTTGTGTCTTCAGTCAATATCATTACCTGTGGAACATTGTCACTACCATCAGTAATGGCTACTACATCTCTCCCTCCTAAATTTTCATCCACATAACTGTCAATTAGTTCAGCGCCAAATGTTAAATAGGTATTATTTGCGGTGGTAGCAAGTCCAGTGAGCCTTTTTATTTCATTTAGATCATCAACAGTCAAATTTACAATGACAACATAATCAGCAGTACTATTGGTAAAGCCACCAGTTAGTGTATGGAATGTTCCTCTAGTCTGATTGCTTTGTATTGTAATCGCCCTGGTTATTAGTGTATCAGGATTCATGATGTTATCAAATGTTAGAGTGAGTAATCCACTATTTAAGTCCAAGTCAAAATCTTCCAGATTAGGAGGTCTGTCATCTACCTCCACACGTGATGCTCTTTCTCCCATATTTGGGACTATTTCGAGCTGTGGATTTCCAGCAAAGTCATGCACGGCTCCAGATAGCATGGATAAGTAAGTGTTACCTGGCTGAGTTCCAAATAGAGCGTCCAACAGAATATTTTTATAATCCTCAGCATTCAATTGAATTTGTATTTGTCTTCTAAGATTGATCAGCTCGCCTTGGTAAGTAACAATTCCTCCAGTTAAAGTGTAATTACTACCTTGTCGAAGAATGTTATCAAAGTACTGTTGTAATGTAATAAGAGACGTATTTACACCTCTTATATCTACAGGCTCATCAAATCTAAGAACTAATATTCTTTCACTAAGATCCAGAACGACAAATTCAGTTAACTGTGGATTATTTGTGTCCACAAAGTATTCACCGACTTGCAATGCATTAACTCCATTGATTCTTGATTGTGCATCGTTCTCACTCAAATCTTCTACGAGGTCTATAGTATTTGTGATGTACGTTGTATTAGCAGAAACAGCAAGATTATCAATAGCCTGTAATTCTAAAACATCTTCAGCTGTTAAAGTGAATAATATCTCAAGGCTATCATCTTCAGTAACAACATCACCATCGGTCAGACGATAAAACACGGTAGCATTAAACATGTTTTGGATGGTTATCTGGTCAGGATTAAAACTGGAGACATCGACTGTTTCACTAAACAGTACTGCTAACTCTCCAGATGTCAAGTTGAGTGAAGCATTGACTATAAATGGTCCAATAATATCAGGGTCATATCTGGTTACTCCCTGATAAAATGAAGGATTGAGTAGATTATGAGACATATCAGCAATTGTTGTGTTTTCAGCAGAGAAGTATGAGGTACTTATGCTGTCAAAAAAGTTAGGGTTTTGCCTAAGTGTTTCAATATCAACTTGGTTGGTATAGAAATCTAAAGTAAGACCATTGTTTTCAGACACTCTTGTTCCACCTGTGAGAGCATAATTAACTGCAAATGTGGGTAAAAAGAAACTATGGAGAGTGATAGAAGTTGGCATAAATGAACTAACATTTACTGCTTCAGAAAATGTAAGAGTAATATTCCCCATTGACATGTTGACAGAAAACCCGATAATTTCTGGTGGAGTGATATCTCTTATGTATTCCGCTACCTTTAGTATACCATCTGTTGGATCAATGTTGTTATCATTGATATCCAGTATTGTTTCGTTAGTGAATGTTAGGTAGCAGTCTTCTCCCATCATATCAGCTGTGCACACGTTTAGCAGCTTAATAGCATTAAGATCATTGTCACTAACTCTGTAAGACAAAATTGTACTATCATTTGTGAGCAAGGTGCCACGTGAAAATGTGAGGTTGACAGTAGGAAGATAGTTATCTACCAAAGTCAATGTTTCAATTTGAAAAGAAGTTGCATTGATTGTCTCGCTAAATGTTAAATGAAATTCTCCGTTGTCCATATCCAGTGTAAAAGCAAGCAATTCAGGGCTTGTTTCATCCGGTATAAAGGTACTCACCATGATACCAGAAGTATTTGAAATCTCTTCTACTGCATTGCCTGCTTGATCAGAAACAGTATTAGAAGTCATTGATAAGTAAGTAGTTGATTCCTCAGTTGCAAGCATGGTAAGCTGTTTTATCATATTTAAATCTCTATTGGAAATTGTAATGATGACAACAGGATTATCAAAGCTTTCAGAGTACCCTTCAGTCAGTGTCAACTTTGCATTTGTCAAAATATTTACACTGCCTTGGAGAGTTATATCTGTAGTTGATAAGTTAGAAACATTTACGGTCTCCGAGAAGGTTAACTCTAAAGTCCCAGTATTCATGTCTAAAGTAAAATTAGCCAAATAAGGATTTATCCTGTCGGGAGTGTAAATTCTCGTTCTTTTCCCAAATCCATTTACAATCGGAATCACTGAACGGTTACTATAATCTTTTACAGCATCTGCTGTGATAGTCAGGTAAGTATCATCTGCACGTGTTGCAACAGATTCCAAGCTTTTTATGATGTCTAAATCCTTTTTAGTCAGTTCAATATTTAAGACTGGAGGATACCCTATGGTAAGTACTGGACCACTGAAGGAGCCACCACTTAATGTATAAGCTTTAGATATTCCATTGTAAGTCGTAGGATTGGAAACATCAAGATTTACTCCTTTGCTATAGTTCATTATAGCATCCACTTCAAAGTCACTGCCAAGTAATGTTATGCTTTGTACAGTGAGTATGGGGTCATCCGCTAACATAACAACTTCAGAAAATGTTAGTCTTAATTCTTCTGCTGTTAAATCCAGATCGAATGACACTAAGTATGGATCTGATTCATCTGCCATTAGTGAACTATAAGGAATTTCAGTAAAATTGTTAGTGTTATTTCTCATATCTTCAATCGCTTCTCCTTCTAATATCAGGTTACATGCTGTAGAATCATTCCCACGACACAGCGGTTGGTTAAACTTGATCACATCAAAGTCAAAATCATTTAGATTAAGAGTTACTACGCTGTCATAGCTCTCAATGACAAATCCACCAGTCAACTGATAAGAAATATTGGTGATTGCAAGCTGTATCTTAGTTGTGTCAAGAGTTGTAGAATTAACAGCTTCATCAAATGTAAGAGTCAAATCTGCTGTGTTCAAATCCAATGAGAAGTATTGCAGCAGTGGGTCAGTGGTATCAGGAATGAAGGCAGACACACTGTGAGCTGCCATACTAGGAACTGGGACAAGGTAATTCATTTGCATATCGTAAACCGTGCTGGCACGAACTGAAATGTAACAGTTTGTAATGTCAGTGCAAAGTAGGGGTCTTCGTTTTATTTCATTCAAATCAAAGTCTGAAAGTTCTATCATAGCCATTGGACCATTACTATCAGTAATCACTACACTTTCTGAACATAGACTGTAAACTTCATCATCACTCAGCGACGCTTGACGATCATTTTGTAAATAAATAGTACTTGGTACTATCGATGATACACGAATAGTTTCTGAAAAATAAAATGTCATTATTCCTTCGTTTAGGTCCAAGTCAAACATTTCTAACTCTGGTCTTGTACGATCAATAGTATACTGCGCTGCCCTTTGTGCATTCACCCCATTCATAAGTGGAATAATCTGTAATCCGTTTTGGTCTTCTATACCATCTTCATCAATCAAAAGCCAGCTTGTTTGGGTAGACATTGCTATCTGCAGGATTTTGATGTTGTTAACATCCTCTAGCTGTAGTGCAATGCTAACCACAGTACTATCATTGAGGGGTACAACTATTCCACTTGTTAGTCTGTAAGTGTGCAGGGAGTCATTCACAAAGGAATCGGCTTGAAGGGAAAATGCAGTAAAGTTTACACCCATGGCATTCATTGTTTCAGGGAAGGTAAGGTGTAAAATGGAGGCATCCATATCCAGATGAAATTCTACCAAGTTGGGTCTACCGGTATCATTGATGTACATGAGTGGTGACTTAGCATCAAATGAAGGGATGGATATTACCGGATTAGAGTGCATGTCAGATATCAGATCAGCTGTGAATGAAACAAAGGATGTCTCTTCACTAATGAGTAGACCTTCTCGGTACTTGATACCATTCAAATCATCAACACTAATATCGACTATAATTTCTAGACCACTTGGACTACTTGAGGTACTAGTTCTGAGTGTATAATACTCCAACGGATCAGAACTCCTGTTTTCTGCTGCCTGAAAAGTGATTTGCTCAGTGTCCAATGTCAGGTGATCCACAGGCTCATCAAAGTTTAATACCAGCATACTGGAATTAACATTGACAACATATTCCAGTAACATTGGATTGGTGTCATCGTCAGTATGGTTTTGTGCAAGCTGAATTGTGGGATTAGAAGGACGTTGAACATCTGCCAGATCCAAGATGGCACCATATGCTAGATTGATATATGTATTAGCAGTCATAGTGGCTAAATCCCTCATCAGCTTTACTTGATTGAGATCATAAAAGTCTAATCTAAACGTGACAACAGGATCATTGACAGGGTCATTAAGTAGATTCAAAATTTCTCCATTCATTACTGCATAGAACTCCGATGGATTACTCTGGTGGTTTTGAAGAGTTATCGAAGTTTCCTGAAGTGATGAAGCATCGACAGTCTCATCAAAGGTTAGAATCAATGATCCAGTGTTAAGATCAAAATCAAAACTCAGCAGTGTTGGATTAGTAGTATCTTCAGTATAACCGCTGACCATAACACTAGTATTATTTTCTATAGATTCAACATCTAACCCCACCATATCCAATATAGTATCATTGGTTATGCTTATGTGAGTGTTATTCTTCAAAGTAGCAAGTGATGTTCGTCTTTTGATTTCATTGGAATCAAGTGTTCCAATATACAGTACTACAACAGGTCCATTGGAGCTATTGGTGAAGGTTCCTAATGGATATTCCGGTCCAGACTGAAGTGTATAAGACTCCTTGACAAGGTCACCGCTGTCTTCTTCCGGGTGAAGTGTTATCTGGTCAATGTTGAGAGTAGATACATTGACAGTTTCTGAGAAGCTCAGCGTTAGGACTGGTGCACCATCCATGTCTAGATCAAATCCCTCAAGTCGTGGTCTAGTCATGTCTTCAATGTATTCAGCAACTCGCATGGGTAGATTAGAGACATTCAAGCAATTGTTATTCATATCCAAAACTGTCCAGTTAGTTAGCAAGATTGATGTGGTGTTGGCATCAACTGCAAGATCTGCAAGAATTTTAATCTCATTCAAATCAGCATTTGCCAGAGTGATATCGATCACAGTGGAGTCGTCTTCACTGATAAAGGCATTTCCTAAAGGAGGTGAATATTGTAATGTATATTCGGTTCCAGTAAACTTATTCAAAAATGTAACACTAGTTACATCAAAGGACTCGGACTGTACTGTTTCATCAAAAGTGAGGCTAAGTAATCCAGTATCAGCACTAAAGGTTATATTAACAAGAGTTGGCTTAGTTGTATCAGGTGTATATTGAGTAACCGGAAGAGACATGTTAGAAGATACAGCGGTTACTTCATTGCCAAAAGCATCCTGAGCAAACATACTAGTAATGGATATAAAGGTTGTCTCATTGGATATTGCCAATAATCTCAACTGTTTGATAGTATTAAGATCATCAATAGAAAATTCTATTGTTACTTCAGGTGGATGGCCAGGTCCAAGGGGTAATAGTGAAGGACCAGTGATACTCGTGAAAGACGTCAGAGTGAATTGAGCAGTTTCATTTCCTTCAATTTCTTCATTCAAGATGGACAACTCCCTGACTTTGATTTCGTCCACCACTTCAGAAAATGTTAAAAACAATTCGCCAGAGTCGAGATCAATATCATACCCGATTAATTGTGGAGGTGTTTGGTCTGAAGTGAAGACATTAGCTGGTCTGGTTTCATTTCTTTCCTCATACAATGATGTGATGATATTACCTACCATGTCATTCACAGTGTCATTAAGGTACAGGAAAGTGTTGTTAAGGTCAGAACTGATATTCCTGATGAATTTCAACTGATTTAAGTCCTCATCTGAGAAGTCTATCACTATAAATGGACTGTCAGTGGAATTTGATGTACTACTTACTAATGTATACATTTCACTTTCAAGATCACTATCATTATAAAATGAAATTCGATCAACAATTATTAAAGTCAGAGTGTCAACAGTTTCTGTAAAATTGATGAAAAGTTTACCTTCATCGAGGTCAAGGTGGTAGGCAGCAACATCAGGTGCAGTAGTGTCATTTGTAAATTCTCTCACCTTTTTGCCTTCATCATCTGGAATAGCTTCAAATTCATTTCCAGCCATATCAAACAATGTCATGTTATCAGCAATGAGGTATACATTGTCTTCATTAGTCGCCAAATTTCGTAACTTCTTGATTTCATTAAGGTCATACCATGAAATGATGATTTCAACTACCGCAGAATTATTTTCTTGAACATCTCCACCAGTTAGTGTATAAAACTCCCCATTGTAAATGATGACAGTGTCATTGCCAATGTCTATGGTATCATTTACTAAGTTAGGATATTGTGATAAGGTTATGTGACTTGTATTAATTGTACTAACTCGTACGGTCTCATCAAAGTACAGTGTTAATATTCCCATGTTCATATCTAAGTCATACTCTTCAAGTACAGGACTTGTACTATCAATGGTATAGTTTCTTACTATCTGTGCGGAGCTGTCATTGATGGGTTGAACTGGATTAGAATTCATGTCACTTACTGCAGTGGATGGAAATGAAATAAACGTGGAATTCTCCTCATCAGCAAGAGTGTCGTACCACTTCAATGTGTTCAAGAAATCCAACCCAAAAGAAACAATCACTATTGGCCCATCTTCAGTAATAACAGAACTACTAAAAATAAAGGTGTGGCTGCCTTCAATAAGACCAGTGTCATTTTGTAAAGTGATCTCATCCAATTGTAAAGAAGTGACATTCACAGTTTCAGTAAATTCCAGTGTAAGAGTACCAGTATTCACATCAAGATCAAAATCTACTAACTCAGGATCAGTTGTATCAGCTACATACAGCCTTGGTGCTTTAGGAACATCAATGGATATTTCTTGGACTAAATTATAGTTGGTATCATTAATGGTGGTTGAATTTAGCAGTAGGTAAGTTGTCAAATCAGAAGTTGCCAGATCTGTAAGCTTTCTGATTTCATTCATATCAAAGTAGCCAATATCGATTGTTATTACGTGGGAGGTATCACTGTTGGAGTAAGAATAAAATGTAGGGAGTCCACCGTTTAATGTCCACCTTTGGTAACCTGATGACTCATTCGAAGAAATTAAAGTAATGCCTTCAACATTTAGCGAGTTCACGTCAACTGTTTCATCAAAACTGAGTATAAGTTGGTTACTGTTCAAATCTAATGTGTAGTCTTCAAGTGAAGGTCGGACCGCATCTTCATAGAAAATTTCGACACTTTTAGCAAATTCTGGCTCAATGGCAATAATGTAATTACAACTCATATCTTGAATTGCCTCATTTGTTAAGCTGATAAAAGTAGTCAAATTGCTTACAGCTAAGTCTGAAAATCGTTTGATGTAGTTTAAGTCCTCCCTGTTTAGTTTAAACATTAGTATTTTATTGTTATCATTCAAAACTTGACCACCAGTCAAAGTACGATTCCTGGTAAAGTTGTCAGTGAGATACACTTGCCTACTCCACAGGGTCACTTTCTGAGGAATAAATGAACTTACATTCACTGTCTCAGAAAAGATAAATGTCAATATTTCAGAAGAAAGGTTAAGATCAAATCTTTCTAGTGTAGGTGAAGCACCATCAAGTATAAACTTATCCTCTGTCGACCCCAATGCATTATTTGCAGGTATTTCAATTATGATATTACCAGCTTGATCCCTGATAGTGTCAACAAATACCCTTAAATATATATTCTTGTAGCATGTACCAAGCTCAACTAGCTCTTTGATGCGATTAAGGTCGTCTTCATTTAGAACAACACATACTTCTGTATGTGTGTTTTGTTTACAAAAGTCTTTTTCAGCATCCCCAAGTTGAATATCTACATATTCCACTGGGTCCTTACACACGGTGACTTCTCTTCTTCTCCGACTATTTGCATCCTCAGACACACCTGATCCAGACCCAGATCCCTCAGCTTGCATGTTCTGTAAGACGATTCCACTGGTATTAAGTGAAGTAACATTGACTGTTTCATCAAATGTTAAGATAAGTATTCCCAAGTTTAGGTCAAATGTGTATGATATTATTCTTGGTGGTGTGACATCTCGCTCAAAGTTCTCAACCATTAAAGCATCAAACGGATTAACTGCTACGAGTGGTATTCCCTGTACATCTACAACTGTATCCATCGTTGCTGACAAATAAGTTGTTTCATTAGATACTGCTAACTGGGTTAACGCCTTTATCTCATTCAAATCATTGTTCCCAATTGATATGGTTACCAGGGGAGACGGATCCAGCGAGATGGCAGCAGTATCATCATCAAGCCCCAGGGTAAATGTGTGAATGGAATTGTTAATCTGATTTGAACTCTGCAATGTAATCTCATTCACCATTAATGAGGTAGTTACGATTGTTTCTGTAAAGCTTAATACCAATTCTCCTGCATCTAGTGAAAAGTTAAAACTTTGTATTTCAGGAGGTGTGATGTCGATACTGTAACTATTAGCATCAACTGCTAACCCCATGTTGTCTGAACAGTTTCTCTCCATGATTGGTAAATCATTCAAATCTTTCACTAAGTATTCAGAATATGATAAGAAAGTAGTACTAGCAGATGTTGCAATCTCACAGGCTTTTAATTCATTGAGATCTTCCAGTAAGAAAGAGAAAGTAACTGAATTAGAATATAAAAACGGAGTACTCCATTTTTCTGCACTTCCAAAATCAGCAGAACCGCTACCTGATGTGCCAACATCTTCACTTTCTTGATAAAATAGCGTCTCATTGATCTCACAACCAGTAAGATTATAAAAGTTAGTACACTGTAGACTGGAAGCAAACGTTATTTCTGCACAATCAAAACAAGAAATGTTCACTGTTTCAGTAAAGAAAATAGTAACAAAGTTGTCGTTAATGTTAATAATATAATGAGTAACAGATGGTAAATTAGTATCAGAAATGTAGCTGACCGCTTGATGAGCATTACCGTTCAAAACAGGTACAATTGGATTTCCATTCATGTCTAAAATAAATTCAGTAGTGAGAGTAAGATATGATGTGCTTCTGTCAATGAAAAGGGTGTCGATTCTTTTAATCTCATTGAGGTCTTCTGAAGAAATGTTTATAACAATAAACAAACCGTTTGGTGATGTAGTAGTGCTAGTGGTAAGTCTCACTCCAGTCCTTGACCGCTGAGCATTTTGTACTATCAGAGCATTGGCAGTATAACTGCTACTGTTTACCGGCTCATTGAAGAATAACGTTAGTAATCCAATGTTCAGATCAACTGTAAACATGTCTAACTTTGGTTGAGTCCTATCTGCAGTGTACATGGTAACTCTGAGTGTAGTCAATTCCACACCATTAGGTTGACTAGATAGATCAAAAATAGCATCGCCCATCAATGTAATGTAACTGTTGTTAAGTGTGGTAGCCAAGTCTTCGATAAGCTTGATTTCATCCAAGTCAACTTTACTCAACATCACTTCTATTATGTTCCTGTTAGGTGAAATAACTCTTCCAGAGCTCAAGGTATGCATACTTACATTCTGGGTATCATTTGTGGAATGGAATACAACTCTTCGGAATCGAATGGAACGAACATTTACTGTTTCATCAAAATAAAGCGTGAATATGCCACTATCTAGATCTAAGTCGAATCTTACAAACTGCGGGTTGACATTATCTGTTGTATACTCGCTTACTGGGATGGCCATAGAGGGTGGTATTGCTTTAACATAGTTACCATTCATGTCTTTGATGGTAAAACTTGTTAGTGAAATGTACGTATCAAGTCGATCAGTAGCCAGATTTGTTAATTGTTTAATAATGTTTGCATCGTAAGTTGCTATTTTTACAACAATTGTCGTGCCATCGTTGCTGTCAGAATAGCTCGCTGAGGTAAGTGTGTAGGCTTGCCCAGAATTTCCCATGTTCTCCTGCAGTGTGATTCCAGCTACATTTAACGAACTTGCATTAACAGTTTCATCAAAGTACAAAGTTAGTTCCGTAGCATTCATGTCCAAATCAAATGCAACCAACATTGGAGAAGTTGTATCAGGAGTAAACATTGAAACTCTATAAGCATTTAACATTGTAATTGCTGTGATGGCATTGTCATTCATATCTAAAACACCACCTTGTAAAATCTGGAGATATGTTGTCAGATTCTGAGTTGACAGATCTGTAATTCGTTTTATTTCATTCAAATCTGAAATATCTAATTCCAGCATTACAACTGTAGAATCGTTAGATATAATGCTTCCATTCTGTAACTGATGTGATATGACTGTCGGTAGTATAGGAGCAGTAAGTAAGATTACCGAAGACGGTATCAGTGTCTGAGCTCTTACAGTCTCATCAAATGTTAAAGTAAGAATTCCATTGTTCATATCCAAGTCAAAGCTTTGTAGCAATGGTGGGGTGGTATCATTGATTACTAAGGAAGCCTGTACAGCATCATCTGATGTAACAATGGAGACATTGTTATCGTTCATATCTTGAAGTGCACTGACAGTGAAGCTGATGTATGTATTCTCTATGCTAGTAGCAAGGGACATTAGTCTCTTGATTTCATTCAAGTCAACGTGGCCAAGTGAGATATCTACAATGGGCCCATCAGATGAAAGCGTCTGAGTGTATGCTGGCAACACACCAGGATTTAATGTCCAGCTTGATGCAACATCAGTCAAATTTTGGTCGCTCTGGAGGGTTATTTCTTCTACTGCAATGCTGCTTGTTTCAATTGCCTCATCAAATGTAAGGATCAAGTTACCGGTGTTAAGATTCAATATAAAGTTCCACAAATATGGATCAACCATATCAGCAAAATATTCAGTGACTTTCATACCAAATGGATAATATATGGGTTCATTAGGATTTCCAGACATATCCTTAATCAGAAAATTTTCAAGCACAATGTAAGTGTTGTTTTCTGTTGTAGCTAACTGTCGATTTATTTTAAGTGCATTTAAATCATTTCTACCAATATCTACTACAATGGTGAGCCCATTTTCACTGTTGCTGTTACTTCCTGAGACACTAAAAAGATTTACTCGATTAAAGAATGTGTCGGCAACAGGTTGAATACCTATTGCTTCAACTTGAAGGCAACTTGCATTTACTGCTTCTGAAAATGTCAGGTGTAATTCTTCTGTCGTCATGTTAAGAGCAAATTCAACCAATTCTGGTGAAGTTACATCATCAATTACTTTGTATGCTCTCATTGGATTGACCGTAAGACTTTCACTACTTTCAATATCCTCAACTGCTGATCCAGCCATTGTTAAGTAAGTGTTATTTTCAGTGATGGCCAAGCTTTCAAACAGTTTTATCAAGTTAAGATCTATGGTTCCTAGATCAATCACAATCAATGCACCATCTGCACTGGTGGTTCTACTGCCAGTCGGCCATGCTTCCTCACCAGTTAATAGTAGCGATTCAGAAGAACTTAGTCTTTCCATGTTTTGTAAACCAATGGCAGAGATATTGAGTGTGGCAACACTCACTGATTCTGAAAAGCTAAGAAGTAAGCTGCCTGTGTTCAAATCCAATGTATAGTTCTTCAAATAAGGCGGTGTTACATCAGGTATCAATCTTGTAACTTGCAAAGCATTTCCATTAGTTATTGGAATGACGTCTAAGTCCCCAACATCTCTAACAACATCGGCACCGATTGTAATATAAGTATTATTAACGCTGGTAGCCAAATTCCTATTGGCTAGTATCTCATTGTAAGTGTGCTCTGCAAGGTAAATTAGGATCTCAAATCCATCAGAGCTGTTAGTGAAAGATGTTCTGTCTAAGGTGACTGAAGTCGTAGCAGTGGGGGCATCTTGTATTGTTATCCTATCGGCAAGCAATTCACCTGGTGCAATGATATCAGAGAACGTCAAGATCAGCTGAGATGAATCCAGGTTGAGTGTGAACTGAACTAAAGATGCCTGTGATGAATCATCTGTAAATTGGTCAGCGGAGACTGGGTATGCATTGTGTGGTGGTACAGCCTCTACATAGTTTCCGGCCATATCAGTAATTGTACTGGCAGAAATAGAAATAAAGGTATTGCTATTATTCACACCAAGATTCCTGTTTAATTTGATAGCAATAAGGTCAGGATTGCTAATCTCAAAAGTGACCAAATCAGTTCCGTCAATACTTGTTGATGGTGTTACCACCCCACCAGTCAGTTGGACTGAATCTAAGAGATCAATTTCACCTCTACCAGACAGTAATACTATCTGAGATATGTCCAGTGTGGATGGTCTGACAGGTTCATTAAATGATAACGTCAAACTGTTTCCTGTCAAGTCTAAACCAAAGTCTAGTAATTTTGGTGCAGTCTCATCTTTAGTATACTCAGTCACCATGACAGCCTGTTCGGGAGGGATACCGTCTACTTGATTTGGTCTCCTTGGAGCAATATCACTAATGGCAGTGGAGTCAAGCCAAAGGTACGTATCATTTTCTGAAAATGCAAACTCAGCAGCTTTAACAGAAAATATATCCATATCAGACAAGAGTACAGTTATTTCCAAACTGTTTGAGCTGTTGGTATACGTGGCGTCACTCAATGTGACATACTGTCTATTCCCCTGTCCCCCTTGTAAGAATATACTGCTAGGCATTAAGGTAGATGGATCAACTGGTTCACTGAAAGACAACAGTAATATACCAGTGTCAAGATCTAAATCAAACTGCAGTAGCATGGGAGAAGCAGTGTCATCTATGAACACAAGAGCATCCAATGCTAAGCTGCTTAAAACAGGTTGCAGGCCATTCCTGTTTGTGTCCTCTATTGCATTCACAAGAGCCGACAGCCAGCAGTTGTTTATGTTTGAACAAAGACGCTGATCTTCTTTCACTTGGTTGAGATCATTAACATCTAAGGTCACTAGAACAAACGTATCATTTATGTTACTAACATTGCCTCCCTGGAGTGTCAGTCTTGCCTGTGCATTTCTGAAGAAGCTTTGCAGCGTCAAAGCAGCAAAGTTCAGTGTATCAATGTCCACTGTTTCACTAAATTGCAGTAGAAGCGTACCAGCATTTAAATCAAACTGCACAAAATTGACTAAAGTTGGATGTGTGGTATCGTAAATATATGTATCAACCAACAAAGCACTGGTGTTGTCAATTTCTGTGATCATATTTAAGCTCATATCCAGCACAGTGTCATTAGGAAATGTAATGTAACAATCATCTGGTGAAGAACACAGCATGTTTCTTTTTATTGCATTCAAATCATCAAAAGTGAAAGTCACGTTAAGTGTAGGCTCATCAGTGGACACAGTATCTCCTCCACTGAGTGTGTGTACTTCTGTATCAAAGCTGACAATTTCGGAACCATTTTCACTAGACTGAAAAGTGATGTAGTCAAGAACTAGTGATGAAGTATTTATTGTTTCATTGAAGTACAAAGCAAATGTTCCTGTATTTAAGTCAATATCAAAAGACTCTAGCACTGGGGATCTTTCATCAAAAGTGATATCATCAACTTCCAATGCTACTGAGCTAAGTACAGCAATCACAGGGTTGCCATTCATGTCTCTTATGAATTCTGGTTCTACAGAAATGAAAGTGTTCAATGTATCAGTTCCAATATCAGTGTTCCTCTTAATGCTGTTGATATCATCAGTACTTAAATAAACTTCTACTGTTGTGAAATTTCTCTGTGACACTTGCCCACCAGACAATACTTCAGATGCGTACGATGAAGTATTATCACTTTGAATGGTAAGTGACGTTGGAGTGAATGACTGTACATTGACAGGTTCTGTAAATTCTAAGACGATCAAATCATTGCTTAAGTCAAGATACCAAGAGTACAGGATTGGGCTAACAAAATCTGCAATATACTGTGACACTACCGTGGCATTTTGAGGATTAATTTCAACAACTGGATTGTCATTCATATCCAGTATGCTATCATCTGAAAAGCTAAGGTAAGTGTCTTCAGCATTTGTGGCAAGCCTAAACAATTCTTTGATAGCATCCAAGTCTTCTAACTCCAAAAATACTTGAATTTCAGTTGAATAATCATCTGAAACATTTCCCAATGTTAAAGAATAGTACTCAACATTTGAGGTGGTGAGGAAATCAGGCTGTTGCTGTAATATTAAAGTGGTAACATTAAGAGTAAACGGGTCAACAGTCTCTGAATATGACAAATAAAGAATCTCATCTGTTAGGTCAAGATCAAACGATACTAGCTGTGGCCTAACCATATCAGGATAAAACTCAAACACTTGTGATGCATTTGTTGGAACTATTTCAATGATGTCATTATCATTCATATCTCTGACCAAGACTTGGCTATGTGACAGGTAAGTGTTATTGTCACTTGTACAAAACTCACGGAATTGTTTGATGTAGTTGAGATCATCTTTGTCAAGGATTACATCAATGGAAGGACCATTGGGAGAAATAATTGTACCACCAGTAAGCTGTCTAAACAAGCCACCCCATGTATCATTTTGCAATGTGATCTCTTGTAGGTCCATGGTATCAACATTAACTGTTTCTGAGAAAGATAAAATGAGAATTTCATTGGTTAAATTTAGAGAAAATCCAGTTAGCTCAGGTCTGTTACGATCTTCAACAAAAACATCAACCAAGACAGTGCTCCCATTAGACACAGGTATTACAGGATTAGAATTAGTGTCGTTCACCAGCAATGTAGAATATGATAGGAACGTGTTACGTTGTCTTGTGGCCAATCCAGTCATATTTTTGATCACATTAGCATCATCAAATGAGAGGTATACATTGATCACAGTATCCTCAAAGGTATCGTGCAAACTGCTTGTGAGCTGATAAAAGTTGTCAAAGGGAAATGAAATAATATAATCTTGTAAAACAATCTGAGAATCATCAAACGTAACACCAGCTACCGTTTCATTGAAAGTCAGTGATAGTATATCAGTGTCTAAATCCAAGCTGTAGGACACCAGTGATGGGCGATTTTGGTCAGCTGTATAATTGGTAACCTGCAATGCCTCAGATGTAAGGATGGGTACAACGTAATTCTCTTTTGTATCTCGAACTAGATGCATAGTAATTGAAATGTAGGTTGTTTCAGGTGAGATTGCCAACGTGGTCAATCTTTTGATCTCATTTAGGTCTAATGGCTGAATGTTGACTATTATAACTGGTTCAAGACCACTAATGGTTCCCATTGTGTCTAAAGTTAAGCTATGATGACCATCTGGTATTAAGGTATTGTTTGATTGTAATGTAATTTGGCTTACATTTAGTAAAGGACCAACCACCGTCTCGGAAAAACGTAGCGTTAACACTGCAGTATTTAAGTCAAGATCAAATTCTTGTAATCGTGGGCTGGTTATGTCTTCCACAAAGCGTCGGACATTTTGAGCATTCACAGTAGGAACTGCTTGTTCACCACTCTGATCTTGGATAACACATGATTCTATCATCAACCATGATGTAAGGTTAGTTTCTCCAATGTGCAGAGATTTTATAGCATTCAGATCATCTAGGGTGAAGTTTACTATAACCACTGTTTCATCGATCATTGCCTGAGCATCAAAGAAAACAGAAAACTCATCCAACAAGCTATTCCCAAACATAGGACTGTTTATCATGATCCTAGTGTTATTACTGGGTATGCCACTTCCGCTACCACTGCCACTGCTGCTCAACTCAAACAACCTATCTGGCATCAAAACAGTGCCCCCAGTGAGCGTGTATTGTATGCTACTACTAGGGTCGGTTTGGAGAGTGATGCAACTGTAGTTAACCGACATGATATCAACTGTCTCGTCAAAGTAAAGAGAAGCTAATCCTCTATTCATATCCAGGTCAAACCAGAGTAAGCGAGGCATGGTTGTATCAGTTACAAAGACATCTGCTATCAAAGCACTATCATTAGTAGGAATCACTGGATTGTTATTCATATCCATAATAAAGTCACTGGTGATGTTTAAAAATGAAGTATCATTGCTTACCAGAAGGTTCTCAATCTTTTTAATCTCATTCAAATCATGTCTTGTTATTTGAATTACTATAACAAGGCCATTCATACTGTATGTGTCTCCTCCAGTCAGTTGATAAGATGAGTTTGGACCAGATTCTCCATTTTGCAAGGTTACTGCCATGGGAACCAATGTACGGGCATTAACAACCTCACTAAAATACACAGTTAATAAACTGGCATTGATGTTGACCTCAAATAAAGTCACTTCCGGTGAAATAAAATCCTGATAATATCCTGTTGCAATGCTTGTGTTTCCTTGCACGGGATTGGGCATAGGATATTTTGCTAGATCATACAAAGCACCTTCCTCGATGTGTATGTATGTAGTCTCTAAAGATACTGCAAGATCTGTGTCTAGTTTCAGTGCATTTAAATCCACCTGAGTAGCTGTCAAATTGAGTGGCAGAATATGAGAATTTAGTCCAATTGGGCTTGCAAACCTTAAGATGTAATAATTCATTAGAATGTCCTGATTTTGAATGGTAATCATGGATGGTATGATACTGGAAAAGTCTGCTGTTTCATCAAATGTCAAAATGAGGCGTTCAGAAGTTAAATTAAGTGAAAAGGCTTGTAGTATCGGTCCAGTAACATCCGGTAGGTATTCATAAACCATGGTAGCATTCTCATCCTCAATAACCACAACATCATTTTCGTACATATCCTGGATTGTGAAACTGTCCAAAGATAAAAAGGTTGTGTTGACGTCTTGTGCAAGCTCTGTGAAAAATTTAATTCTGTTTGCATCAAACATGCCAATGTCGATAACAATTCTTGGTCCATTATCTGATGTAGTTTCAGATCCTAATAGATAGAGATCTTCTGTGAGCGTGTGGTACTGAGTAAAACTAGTGATACTTGATAAAGACTGTATGGTAATACCAGACACATTCAATGTACTGACATTTACAGTTTCACTGAAATACAAGGTAAGAATTGGCCCATCCATATCTAAGTCAAACCTTTCCAACTGCGGTTGGACCAGATCAGGATAGAACTCTGTCACTTGTAGAGCATAAGAGCTGTTAATTTCATTGACATTGTTACGGTTCATATCCTGAACAAGTGAACTAGCAATGGATACATACGTAGTCTCATTTGAAATAGCTAGTTCAATGATTTGTCTTAAAGTGTTCCTGTCTTCAACGTTGAGTTCTAGCTGCAGTGAAGTGCCATCAACAGTTAAGGGTACATTGTCACCACCGGTAAGTGTATAATTGTTGACATATGTACCATTAAAAATCTCACTGACAGGTTGATCTTGTAATGTCAAACTTCTAGGATTAAAGGATAATGCATTAACTGTTTCAGAAAACCTCAGAGTAATAGTATCAGTTGACAAATTCAAGTCAAAAGATACTAAATCTGGTGGTGTCTCATCTGGTGTGTAGATATTTACGGGCATTGATACAGTTGGTATATTCATATTGTTGAATGAATCTCTTACTGTATACATTGTTAAGTTGAGGTAAGTTGTTTCATTGTCAATGGCTAATATGTTCATTCTTTTAAGTTCATTCAAATCATCATCGCCAATGGTTACCACAATAATGGGCCAATCTTCACTGTCCGTAAAGCTTACATCAGTAAGACTGTACAACTGTGTCTCATTTTCTGGTAAGTTCAAAAATGTGATTTGTGTAACATCCAGAAGACTGGCGTTTACAGTCTCTGAAAAGGTTAACGTAATCTCTCCAGTGTTCATGTCCAAGTCAAAAGAATCCAGAGCAGGTCTGATGTTATCGTTTGTGAATGTATTCACCCTCAGTCCTTCTGTATTATTGATCTCAACCACTGGGTTACCATTCATATCTTGAATTGCCAGTGAACTAATAGACAGGTACGTGTTTGATTCATTGGTGGCAAGGTAAGGTAAGGCATTCAGTGAATTGAAATCAAATGGCACCAGTTGATGTACAAGCACAACAACAGCATCTCCAGTCAGTAAATTCTCAACAGATAGTGTATAGTTTTGAATTGATGTAGAAATGTTGTCAGTACTTAAAAATGTATACTCCATGACCATGAATGTTAGGCTATCAACTGTCTCTGAAAAATTCAGTGATAGATTTCCAGAATTCATGTCTAAATCAAAACTTATTAATTCAGGACTGGTAGTGTCTTCAGTAAAGTTATTGACCATGCTGGCATTGTAGTCATATATTGGAACTACGAAGTTATCATTCATATCAACGATAGTTGTATTGTCAAGTGTTATGAAAGTATCCATGCCACTTGTGTTTGTAGCAAGATCTCTGATGGCTTTAATGTTATTCAAATCAATGAAGGAAAAGTACAAGGATATAACTGTGGAGTCTAACACTGAGTTGGTACCACCAGTCAACTGATATGTCGCGTTTGCTGCTTCTTGCTCATTCTGGAGAGCTATTACAGTGGCATTGAGTGATGATGCTTCAACAGTTTCTGAAAATGTGAGGACAAGCATTCCAGCATCAAGATCAATATCAAATGATTCCAATACTGGAGGTGTTACATCTTCTTCCACATCATCAGCTTGTAAGGCAAAGGATGAGTTGATGGCAATGAGCAAATTTCCATTCATATCTAAGATGCTTCCATTTTCAATGGTAAGAAATGTATTATTTGGTGTTATAGCAATTTCTCTGATCCGTTTCAGTTCATTCAAGTCAGACAAGCTCAACAGAACATCTACATATATACTATTAATGATATTTGTTACCGTACCTCCAATAAGTGTGACGTTGACCTCATCTGAAGAACTGGAATTTTGTAATGCGATGGATAAAACATCTAAACTAGTAAAATTCACTGTTTCTGAAAATGTTAACGTGATATTCCCGATATCCATGTTCAGCCTGAAACTCAATAGTTCTGGAGGAGTTTCATCTGGTACAAATACTGTTACCATGGTAGCATTTCCATTATAAACCGGTTGCAACATATTGTTGTTCATATCATTAATGGCAAATGAAGTTAGAGTAAGGAACGTGGTAGTATTTGATGTGGCTATCTGAGTGAGTCGCTTTATCTCATTCAAATCTGAATTGCCAATTATTAGTGTTATGATTGGCCAATCAGAATCATTAGTATATGTTACGTCAGTAGTAAAAGTGAACCTGTCAGGTTCAAGGGATACTGAATTAGCTTGTATAGTTATTCCAGTCACATTCAAGCTGGACACATTGACAGTCTCAGAGAATGTTAACCGAAGTTGCCCCAGGTTCATGTCCAGATCAAAACCATCAAATGTGGGCCTCACTGTGTCCATTACAAAGTCATCGGCCATTTCAAGGTCCACAATTTCAACTTGATTTCCATTCATATCTTCAATCGTGTAAGATTCTACTGTGATGTAAGTATCATTTTCACTTGTAAGCAGGTCAGTTAAACTTTTTATGTAGTTCAAGTCATCGGTATCAAATTTTATAATGATTATCGGATCATTGGGGCCAAGCATGGGACCACCCACAACTGGTGTAAGGACATAACCTCCTTCAAGTTGTACAGAGCTAGATGATTCATTGTTACTGAACGTAATTCCACTGACATTTAGGGAGGAAGCATTCATAGTCTCATCAAACACTAAGGTAAGCCACTCTTCAGACAAATCCACTGTAAAGTATAAAAGAGTTGGATTAACTTCATCTTCAGTAAAGTTACTAGCCATCAGTGTATCATTAGAAAAAATCTCTTCAAATAAGTTGTTATTCATATCCATGACAAAATTTTCTGTTACTGCTAAATAAGTATTTTCTTCTCCAGTAGCCAGCATTGTGCGTCGTTTAATTTCATTCAAATCTGAATCACTAATGAAAAATTCTATTATTAGTTGACCAGTGAGCTCTTCAATGTATAGATATCCATCCTGAAGTATGTAATATTCCTCTGAAGAATCAGAAGTGTTATTGCTGTACAGGGTTACCTGTGTTATATTCAGTGAACTAGCATTTACTGTTTCATCAAAGGTAATGACGATAGTACCATTGTGAAGGTCTAGTGAATAATTGACCAGCATTGGTCGGGTTGTATCGAACACATAATCTATTGCTTGCAAAGCATCATCATCTGTTATAGCAGTAACACTGTTACCGCTCATGTCCTTGACTTGTAATGATGATATTGAAATGTACGTGTCGTCAATATCTGTGGCAAGATAGATTAATCTTTTGATTTCATTGAGATCGGATATTGTCAGCCTCAGACGGACAAATGGGTCGTCTTCGTTCAAAAGGTTGCCACCAGTAAGGGTAAAATTGTGCTCCACATCTGATGCATTGGCATGACTTTGTAATGTTATTTCAGTAGGAAAGAACATTCTAGTGTCGACCGTTTCTGTGTAGTTCAAGGTGAGTATGCCGGTGTTTAGATCAAGGCTGAAATTCCCCAACTGGGGTTCGATGGAATCTCTATTATAAATTCTCACTTTAACGCCATCTCCATTTAAAATTTCTCTTACAGGATTAGAGCTCATATCAAAGACAGTCATATTGTTCAATACAATGTAAGTATCATTTTCAGTAGTTCCTACATTTCGATTCTTCTTCAGTGCATTTAAATCTTGATCACTAATAGAAATATTGATAAACGGTGAGAATATAGTTGTAAAGATGCTGGCGATGAATACAAAGGTGCTTTCATTGTTACTGGCGGTTGCAGCATCTTGCAACATAAATTGCTGTAGTTGAAACTGTGGTGCCCAAACAGTTTCAGTGAAGCTTATACTGAGCACGGCGCTTGTCATGTCCAGGTCAAAATATACTAACTGTGGCCTTGTGGTATCATTGATAAATAAATCTGCTCTCAGTGCATTTGAAGAATTGATTGTGACCAGTGAGTTATTGTTCATATCATCGACTGTGGCATTGGTAACAGTGATGTGAGTGTTGTTAGCATGTGTTGCTAGTAATGGATAAGCCTTGACAGCATTCAATTCCTCGTGTAATAGTAGAATACTAATGTACAACCCATCTTCAGCTGTCGTAACATTACCTCCTGTTAGTTGCACCACAGACAAGGGACCATCACTTGTAGAATCATTTTGTAATGTGATTTGAGCCACATCAAAACTGCTCACGTTGACAGTTTCAGAAAATGTTAAAACAAGTTCACCAGTGTTTAAGTCAAAACCAAAGGCTATCAATTCTGGAGGGGTTACGTCAGCAACATACCTTGTAACTGATAGTAGATTAGGAATAACAGGATTTTCAGTTGTATCCATAATAGCTAATTCAGTAATGTACAAGTATGTGTTGTTTTGTTCTGTTGCCAAATCAGTTAACTTCTTGATCTGATTCGAATCATTGGCGCCGATGGTGATATTGATTTCTGGCCAATCAGGACTTCTGGAATAAGACTCAGTAAAATCATTACTTGCAGTTAATACATGAATGGTAGAGCTATTAGTGTTTGTGGACCTTAGTTCGATGTACTGAACATTAAGAGAAGAAACATTTACCGTTTCATTAAAAGTTAGTGATAAGATACCAAGGTTAAGGTCTAAATCAAATGTTTCTAATACGGGATCTTTAATATCATCGGTATAGTTTCTAACACGCATTGCCTGCAAATTTGTAATTTGATCAACAGGGTTCATATTCATGTCAAAAATGGTTGTTGAATCAATATAGATATAAGTGTTATTCTCATTGGTTGCAAAAAAGGGAATGCTCTTAATGTAATTTAAATCAGCAGCATCCAATTGGATAACTATCAAGGTCCCATCAGGCAAGATACTGGTACCACCAACCAATTGCCGATCTCGAACAACAGCACCAGATCTCCCTCTATCTTGTAATGTTATTCCTGATACATTCAAACTAGATTGATTGACAGTCTCAGTAAAATAAATGAACAGTTGTTCTAGAGTCAAATCTAAATCAAATGAAGTCAAGGCTGGGGTAATTTTATCTTCAATATAGTCAGAAGCAACAAGAGCAGACCCATCAGGTATAGGAATGATAAAGTTCCCAGCAACATCTTGTAACGTTGCAACTGTTAATCGTAGGTAAGTGTTTTCTACCGATGTTGCCAATTCTGTGATGCGCTTTATCTCATTCAAATCAGGATCACTTATAGTAACATTAAATTCCCAGTATAAAGCACCATTAGAAACAATTCCTCCTGTTAACGTGTGGGAACTATCCAGCATGTAAGCAGTTGTGTTATACTGCAGTGTAATCTGTGATGCATCAAATGTTGTTGGATCCACAGTTTCTGAGAAACTCAGTGTGATCACACCGTCATTCATGTCCAAAATGAACGAAGTCAGTTCTGGTGATAATTCATCTCTAAAATACATGAATACTTGTTGAGGCCTAAAAACATTTATTGGCACAACTGGGTTTAACTTCATATCAGCCACAGTAATGTTGGTAATCGATATATATGTATCAGAACGTCCTGTGCCTAATCCTAGTATGCGTTTAATTTCATTCAAGTCTAACCGTCCAAGCTGTACAGTGACTATATGTGAAAACACATCATTTGACATTGTTGTATTATCTAGTCCTAGAGTATGAAATATTCCTAGTATATTAGAACTTGATCCGCCAAGCAGAGTGATAGTTGTAATATTTAGTGTCATAATAACATTTACGGTTTCAGAAAACTCCATTATTAGCTCTTCAGTTGTGAGAGATATATTGAAATGAAACAACTCTGGGTTCACCATGTCACTGACGTAATCTCTAACCATCAAAGCTGTTTCTCCGTTCACTAACTCAACTACAGGTTGCAAGTTCTGATCATAAATTGCATCGCTTGCCAATGTCAGCCAAGTTGTATTCTTAAACAAGGCAATCTGACGAGCTTTGATGCCATTCAAGTCAGTCCTGGTCAGTTCAAATCGTACTATAGTAGAATCAGTAAGATCTAAAAGCATACCGCCAGTAAGTGTGTAGGAGTTAGTAGTGTTAACGTAGTCCTGCAAGGTTATCCCATTAAAATTTATGGATGAAGTGTTCACTGTTTCAACAAATTCTAGCACCATAATATTATTAGTCAAGTCAAGATCAAAGTTGGTTAAAACAGGTCTGGTTGTATCATTAACGTAGAAAGTGATATTCAATGGATTTGCCTGTGTTATTGGATCCACCGGATTTCTGTTCATATCTCGAACTAGTGCTGATGTTATAGCTAAATATGAGGTTTCCGGACTAACAAAAAGAGATTCTCTCTCTTTGACCACATTCAAATCGCCATTACTAAATCTTACTCTAATCTGTTGACCATTTACACTTTCAGTGGAACCTCCTGTAAGAGTATATGAAACTGACAGATCAATGCCATTTAGTAGGGTAATTGCAGTGGGTGGGTTCAACGAGGACGAATTCACAACCTCATCAAAATTTAAAATAAGCTGTTCAGAATTAAAGTTGATAGAGAAAGATACTAACCGTGGATTAGTAGTATCTGGGGTATATATACTGACGGTACGTGTTACATTGAAAGCTGTGTTAGCAAATAGGCTTAAGTCATCAATTGCTCCCATTGATATTGTAAGGTAAGTAGTGCTATCATCAATAGCCAGGCCTTCATCAAGCTTGATCCTCTGCACGTGGTAGAAATCCAACTTTATATCAATATCTGGTGAATTATTTGATATCACTGAGCTGTTTGAGAATACAATGCTAGTTCCGTTAGTATCATTTGTGGAATGTAGGGTAAACATAGGATAGCGAATAGATGTAATATCAACAGTTTCATCAAAATATAAAGTTAATATTTCACTATCCATATTAAGATCAAATGTATTCAAGACCGGGCCAGTAATATCATCTTGGTAAAAATATACTTCTAGAGGGTCAGTTGGTAAAATCTCTTCAACTAAATTCATGTTCATATCCTTAATAGCTCTACTAGTAATTGATAGGTAAGTGTCATTTTCTGAACGAGCTAATTCTGTCAAGTTTTTAATAATATTTAAATCATCTCTTCCAATGGTTATCACTATTGTTGTGTTGTCGTTACTAGATGTCGATGAAACTTCAGTCAGAGTAAATGTTGTAGTTTCATTTAGCATTGAACCATTGGTTGAAAGTAGAGTGAATTGTGTAACATTGAGGGTACCAGCATCTACAGTTTCACTGAAGGTAAGACTAATTGTGCCAAGATCCATATCAAGATCAAATGAAAACAAAACAGGATCAATAATGTCGGGCGTGAAAAATGCAACTACTAAGGAACTGCTGCCATCTACTCTTGGTACCACTTCGTTCCCATTCATATCCATTATAAAATCTGATGAGTAGGTAATGTATGTATTAGTCTGTGAGGTAGCCAGTCCACGAAGTCGCTTGATCTCATTCAGGTCGTCATCATCAAGAAGCAATGTAACTTTATTGCTGTTTAATGATAGTAAGGCATCTGTATCATTAGTATCATACATATCTTCCTGAATAAGAGCAGTTAGTGTTTTAGAAAAACCTGTGCTTCCAGTATTGAAAGCACTCTGAATCGTAAATGCTGTTACATCCACTGAAGAAAAATTGACCACTTCAGAAAAGGTCAGAGAAATTGTTTCACTGGTCAGATTCAAGTCAAAATGGAGTAACTCAGGCGCTTTGAAATCAGCAGTAAAGTTGTCAACTTGTACGGCATCATCTGAAAATATTTCCTCCACAGGGTTTCTGTTCATATCTTGAATCATTTCCATTGAATATGAAATATATGTAGTGTCAATGCTCACAGCCAAGTCAGTTTGAAACTTCATATTGTCTAAATCAATGGGACCCAATTGGACAATTATAACTGTTGAGTCTGGGCTATGAGATATGCTGTTGTTTACGCCTCCAGTTGATAGCACCATAAAAGAACTGTTCATGGTTAGATTCTGTTCTGACTGAATAACAATTTCTGCTATTTGCAAACTGGATGCATTCACTGTTTCATCAAATGTCAATTCTAGAACTTCTCCAGTCAAATTTAAAGAGAAGCCATATAAATATGGTGGGGTAACATCATATGTGTAGTTTGATACTTCTTCTGCCATCAGAATGTTTAACTGTCCAATCGGATTACTCGATCCATCAGATTCCGTGTCACGTACCATATTCATTTCAAATGATAAATACGTAGTCATCGGTGAATCCGCCAGACCAATAAGTCGTTTGATTTCATTTAAATCTGAATCTGTCAAAAACAAGTTAATATAATTTGTGTTGTTTTCGTCCCTTTCTCCTCCTGTAAGAGTGTACCTAATGCTATCAACTGATCTACTGCCCTGTAGAGTTATTAAACTAGGTTGAAAGCTGCTGGCATTCACGGTTTCTGAAAATGACAAGTATAACAAGCCATCGTCCATGTGTAGTTCAAATGATCTCAGAGTCGGTGGAGTCGTGTCACCAGTGTAACCATCTACCATGAAACTGTCATCATCCGTAATGTTTATTACAGGATTTGAGTTAGTAGTGTCTTGTATAGCAGATGAAGTGATGCTCAAGAATGTATCAGACTGTGATGTACCAAGACTAGATAATGATTTAATACTATTGGCATCTTCTTCAGTTAGTGTTACCACTACATCTGATCTTAGAGGAAGGCGACTGAATAGAGTACTCTCAATGGTATGGGACTCATTATTGAAACCATATAAAGTTATTTGTGATGCATCAAAATCCTGTACATTGACTGTCTCAGAGAAGTGTAGAGTTAAAGACCCTTGTCCGTCCAAATTGAAATCAAAACTTTCCAACATTGGACTTGTAGTATCTGGCGTATAGTTGGTAGGAAGGAGAGCACGATCAGTAGTAAAGGGAATGGCTTCATTACCAGAAAGATCATCTATAAACTCTGCTGAAATGACCAAGTATGTGTTATTGATCGTAGTGGCTAGGTTTGATTTAGCTTTTATACTGTTCAGATTATCACTGGACAAGTGAAGAAGAACAGAGTAACCATAACTGCTGTCAGTAAAAGTGTTTTCTTCTAACATCTCCATATTTTCTTCACTAACAAATTCTCCATTTGCATCACGTTGTATTATCAGACCACTCGTATCCATAGTAAGAATATCTACGACATCATCAAAGCTTATTAGCAGTGTCCCTTCATCCATATCCAAATGAAATCCCTCGGCACGAGGACCAGTAAAATCTCTTAAATACGTACGACGATTTGCAAACAGTGGACCAGCTGCTAGCACCAGATTTCCATTCATATCTGACAGTGCAGCATAATCTATTTGAACATATTCATAAAAATCTGTTCTATCAAGTACAACAGAAGAATTAATTTTGATAACCTCTAAATCACTTCGACTGATTCTCACTTCAATTTGAGTTCTTAATGCATCTATGTAAGACACGTCACCATTCTCTAGGCTTCTTGAATATTGACTGTTAGTGGCTAGCAAGATAGAAAACAAAGTATAATTAATTGAAGAGATATTAACTGGTTCATTAAATTGAAGCTGAAACAATCCATCATTATAATCTAATGTCAACAGCTCCTCTACTATTGGGGATGTGACATCCTCAGTGTAGTTACTAACAGGCAAAGCCATGAGAGAATCTATAGGGAAGTTTCTATTTGATGTGCCCCTGCGAGTATCAACAGCCAATCCAACTTCAACTGACATAAATGTTGTATCATTATTGACTGCAAAATCTTCATATGCTTTAAGCTCATCTTGATCAAGCTCAGATAAAGGAATGGTTAAGCGTAATCCATCATCACTTCTGATTGGAAAGCCAGTCACATCTTCGAGTGAATAACTTCTGGTGGCATTGTTCTGATGATTGTGCAACGTTATCTTAGAACGATTAAAAAATGCTACTTGAACAGGCTCATCAAAATACAGTGTAAGAAAGTTAGAATTTAAGTCCAAATCAAATGCTGTAACATTTGGTCCAACCTCGTCAGGACGATACATAAATGCCCTCTCAGCTTCATTTACAGTCAAAGCCACAACTGGATTGTCCGACATATCGTAGATCGCATCAAACATAAATGTAATATGACTGGTTCCTAAACTAGCAAATAAGTCAGTGTCAAGTTTGATAGCATTTAAATCACGTATGTCAAGAAGGTAGACAACAACGGGATCATCTCTGGGGCTTAGTATTGTACCATTATAACGTAATGTGTAGTTAGCATCAATATCTCCTGAGGTGTCAGTGAGAGTGATCGAGGTTGACTGAAACGTCGAGTGATCAACAGTCTCATTGAAAGTAAGACTTAATATGCCAGTGGTCATGTCAACAGTAAAGGACACTAACTGAGGCATGCTTGTATCATTGATATAAACATCAGCTTCTATACCAGTACAGGTGAGATCTAGGGAAATATATACAAACATTTCAATTAGGCACTAATACAATATTGTTGCAGTGAATAACTAGATCAACAAACTGCCAGGGTAGCTAGTTATTATTCATAACTAGGTATCCAGCCATCATCATTGCTTATATAAGAGCAAGTCACATTACATAAGTTGGGATGAATCACTGAACAACATAATATTATAGCAAAGCAAAAATTTATAAAAAGTCAAGCTGAAATTCTTTCTCTATTGGCATATCATTAAATATGGTAAACAAATAAAATCCTTAGAAAATTGTAAATGTACTGGAATTAGATATACATGATTTATTGTATTAAATGTAGTCAACCATGTACCAGCTTGACAACATGTACGTACCTACTAAAATACACATACAAGCTATTAACTATGTAACATTATTAAATAGATTAAAAATTTAGCATATAAGAGACCGACTCACCTTCAAAATAGTTAGTAACTGCCACGGGAACTGTTCTTCCTGAAAGTGGGAGATCTACATAATCAAACACAGTTGCATTTTCAATCAACAAAAACACGTCATCTTCAGACTTAGCTATTGGCCGGGTATTCTCTTTTAGGAACTCTTGATCATCACGTGTCAGTCTGATGTGTATGGTAGAGTTAAACTCACTAGTAAAATAGTGAGATTCACTGGCAATGGTTAAGTTAACTGTACTGGATGTAACATTTGGTTCATTGGTAAGTGTAATACCCGATGTATTGAGCGTGTCCGGCATAACCGCTTCTAAGAAGCTCAGGATTAATAAATTGTCATTTAAATCTAAATCAAATGATAACAAGGTGGGGTTTGCAGTGTCATTGTTAAACACAGTGATAGGAACTGCTTCATCTTTGTCAATAGTAACAGCTGTATTTCCGTTCACATCAACAACAGCTCCTGGTAAAGCTCTGGCATAAGAAGTGATTTCTGAAATTGTCAGATTGACCATGGACTGCAAGGCACTCATGTCAAGGCGGGACAGTTTAAGAGTCAAGGTTACAGCTCCCGTACTATTGTCATCTGCTGTAACCTCTCCACCAGTCAACGTATGAGACTGAAAGTAAGAAGCATCGCTCTGATTGGCTTCATTCTGAATAATAAAACCCGGAGCATAGTATGATCTTGGAATAACAGCTTCGTCAAAAGTAAAATTTAATAGGCCACTGGTTAAATCCAGATCAAAAGTTTGCAATACTGGACCACTAGAGTCTGTTGTATAATTTTCAACCATCGTAAAATTTTCTGTAGCGACCCCTGTCACATTTCTACCATTGATATCTTGTGCAACATCCTCACCAAACAATACGTAAGTGTTCAGTTGTTCAGTGGCTAACTCGGTGTTTATTTTGATTGTATTCAAATCCGATGGTTCTATGGGAATGTGAATACCATAATCACTCCTAAATGGATTCATGGAATAATTCCCTATAAAAGTATATGTAATATTCTCGCCATCACTGATAGTTATCACATTAGGATTGACAGTTGATGAATTGATAACGTCATCAAAATAAAGAGACAGAATGCCAGTGTCCATGTCCAGCGCTGCAAACACAAATGATGCCACAGTTACATCCGGTACGAATTCCCTCACTAAAGTAGCATCTGTGTTTGATATATTGATGACATAGTTATTAGCAAAATCCTTTATTAGCTCAGAAGTAAATGAGAGATGTGCGGTAGTTTCGTTCAACTTATCCAATTTCACTTCTCTTAAATCAGGTGCATTAAAATATATCAAAATCAGTAGTTTTCGTTCATCAACATACTGCACTTCACCACCAGTTAGATGAACGCCTTGAACAATAGTTTCATTTAATGTAATATTGCATACATTTAAAGACAAAGGGTATATGTCAGTGTTATTCATCAGCGTAGAGTTGCTGGTGAAGTTGAAGTCAGAAGAACAGTTTAAAATGTACTCACCCTCTTGTAAAACATTTGTCTTATTTGAAATGGCCCCATTTGAATGCAATACATACTGTGATGAGTTTAGGTAGGTTTTAGGTGGATTAGTATCAATGGTATAATTCCCAAGGAACAAGAATTCTTCTAACTTGATACAGCTAATATTCACAGGCTCATCAAACAAGACACTAAAAGATCCATTATCGAAATTTAAAGTGGAGAATGATACCAGCTTGGGGTTAACTGTGTCAGGTACGTAAGCACTAGTTTTCAGCCCTATATTGTTGACAGTTGTGGCTATAAAATTTCCACTGACATCTGCTACAAATCCATTGAAAGTTAAATACGATGTATCTTCAGAATTGTAAAGATATTCTGTAGCTTTTAATAGAATCAAATCAGAGAAATCCATCATCCAATTTAACTCTAGACCATTTGAAGATCGGCTAACTGTGCCGGGCATGCGTGGACTGAATGTAATGGTAGGGTCAGTGATGGTATTCTGAAAAACCAGCTGTCTAGGATCAAAGCTACCCACATTAACAACTTCATCAAAAGTCATTGTCATATAACCTTGGTTCAAGTCAAACGTAAATGATTGCAAAACTGGCTCAGTAGTATCGGGAACAAATTCTTGCAACACGTGAGAAGGTAACAGTGGGTCTGCTTGAATCGCTTCAATAAAATTTCCCACAATGTCTCGTACAAGTGTTACGTTAAACCTGATAAAACAATTGGATTCACCAATACACAAATTCTCATTTAGCTTTATGTTATTAAGATCAACTGTCCTGAATTGGAATTGGTAAACAAGTAGAACATTGGGATCTACAACACTGACACGTAGTGGAATAAGACCAAATGCATCTACGTTGCTTGCAGCAAAGAAGCCAAGTGTTCCTGGATTAAACCGAGCAATGTTGACAGTTTCAGACATTTCCAATGTAAATGTACCAGCATTGAGATCAAATTCAGTGTAATGTACCACATAAGGATCGGTAGTATCTGGAACATAAATGTTTACATTCATTGCCAAAGTAAGTGGTATCCTCCTAACAGAATTCATGTTAGTGTCTTCAATAAAATCTGGGGTAACTGACAAGTGGCAGGTGGCTTCAGAAACACATATTCGTGACATTTTAAGTTCATTGAAGTCAGTCACACTAAGTTGAATGCGTACATCAGTAACAATACCGGAGTTGGTGACGTTGCTATCGGACAGTGTATAAATGCTACTTGCAGATGTCTGAGCATTTTGAAATGTCATGGCTGAAACATCTGCAGTCGATAAGATGACTGTTTCATCAAACAAGAGCACCAACACACCAGTGTCATAATCCAATTCAAAGCTTTCTATTACAGGGTCATTGGTATCTGCTGTATATGTCCTTACTGACTTAGCATTACTCATGGGAATCCTGATCAACCTGTTCTTGTTCATATCAGATATTGCCATTTCAGTAATGCTAAGAAATGTATTACCGGCTAGTGTTGCTAGTTGAAGGTTAGCTTTCAATTGATTCAAATCTGTCCTTGTTAAACTGACCACAATTGTAGTACTGATGGGCTGACTTATCATACCACCAGTTAGTGTATAAATCTCTGTAGCTAGGGAGCGTAGATTTTGAATGGTCACCTGAGATGGTATAAAGCTTGATACATTCACCGATTCAGAAAAAACCAGAGTTAACCGACCAGAGTTAACATCAAAATCAAACTCAACTAGTGCTGGAGAAGTCTGATCTGCTGTATGATTGGTTATCTGTAGAGCATTACTACTGGTTATCTCCACACTGGGATTTCCATTTGTGTCTAAGACTGTAGATGCCTCTAGTGTAATGAATGTGTTTTCTTCCATACTAGCTAATGGAAAAGTGGCAGTTATAGCATTAAAATCATCAGTTGACAAAGTGATCACCACTTCAATACCGTCTGGACTGGTTGTTGAACTGCCTGATGTTAACCTTACTGCCTGGGTTGGATTAGATTGTCGGTCCTGGAGAGCAACACTGAGTATTCTAAATGAAGATGTCTCTACAGTTTCATCAAATGTTAACACTAGAAAGTGATCTTGGAGATTTAAATCAAAACTAGTCAATACTGGAGAAACCCTGTCCTCAAAAAAATCAGCAGCTCTTTCAGCATTGTTTGCTGGAACTGCTACAACCATATTTCCAGCCATATCTCTGATGGTAGTAGTAGTAAATGATATATAAGTATTAGAAATGCTTGTAGCAAGATTTGGATATAGCTTCAAGTTGTTGAGATCATCTGGTGTTAATGATATATCAATAAATGTTGTATCGGCAGGTGACGCAATACCTCCAGTGAGCACACGAGATAGGTCCATATTGTTAATGGTGTTTTGAATAATAATCTGTGTTGGATCAAGGCTACTTGATCTCACCGTTTCAGAAAAAGATAACCTAAGAACATCGGTTGTTAAGTTTAACATAAAATTTACTAACTCTGGGTTGGTGACATCATTAGTATACATGTCTACCTGTAAAGCTGTGTCTTCGTGTATTTCGACAAGCCTATTGTCATTCATGTCTACAATTGCCAAAATGCTAGCAATTATAAATGTATCTCCCATGCCAGTAGCTAAATCATTAATACTCTTGATGGAATCTAAATCTGATTTACTGATATCAATTTCAATGACCGTGCTATCATCAGTACTCGGATCACTTTGCTGCAGAGTGTAGCTTGAAGTAAACCGCCTGTTTCTGTTTACAAGTGATATTTCATTTAAATCTATAGATCTTGCATTGACCGTCTCACTAAACCTAAGTGTCATTACACCACTGTCCATATCAAGATCAAAATTTTCCAGTACAGGAGAAGTTATGTCAGGCACAACAGAAAATACTTGTAAAGCATTATTCCTATTAATACCCACCACTCTGTTACTATTCATATCAATAACTGCGGAGGATGTGATAGACAAAAATGTATTGTTAGTGTCTGTGCCCAAGTCAATATTACGCTTTATGTAGTTGATGTCTTCAGTGTTTAACAGCAGTGAAAATGTGTAATCAGCATCAGATGGAAATATGTTACTAGGAGTGTACAACTGATATGAAACAGAACTATCTTGTTGTGATTGTAGAGACACTTCGGAGATGTCAAATGTAAAAATGTCAACAGTTTCTGAAAAAGTTAACATTAAAAGCCCTTGATTCACATCCAGCACAAAGGAGTCGAGATTTGGATTTGTAACATCTGGAAAGTACATGGACACTGGAATAGCCTTGCCATCAGTAATGGCAATACAATCAATGCCAAAAGCATCATCCACTACTGAAGCCATTACAGTGATAAACGTGTCTTCTAACCTAGTTGCAGTTAACCTTACCTGTTTTATCCTATTCAGATCTGAAGTACTAATATCTACTGCAATTTGGAACCCACTAATGAGTGACCCAGAGGAAGATGAAGTTAAAGACACTACATCAGAACCCACCCGAGATTGTGCACTTTGTAAGGAAATAGCGCTTGCTTGAAACGTGGAAATGCTGACTGCATCATCAAAAGTTAAATTCATCCTTCCCATGTTCATATCAAGAGTAAACGATAAAAAGTTGACAGCTGAAGTATCTGAAATAAAACGAGATACATCCATAGCACTAGTTGATGGTATGGCTTCAGATGTTATGTTATTTGTGTCCATAACGAAACCGGCTTGTGCAGAAAGAAAAGTGTTGTCAGTAGTTGCAATAAGCTCATTCAACTCTAAAAATGCAACATCATTTTCTGCTAGAATAAAAGTAACCACGGCAGCACCCTGGAAAATCTCTGGTAATATTTCTCCTCCTATAAGAGACCGAGATACAGTACCTGAGTAACTACTATTGCTAGTTGACTGAAGGGTAAGTCGTGAGAAATCTAATGAATCAAGAAACACTGGCTCATTGAAATATAGGGTAAGTTGGTTTGCATCAAGATCTAAATCAAAACTCTCTAATTGAGGTGGGGCAAGATCAGGAATGTAGGCATCTGCTTGCAAAGCATTGTTAGTCATTATTGCCTGTACTGGATTCTGTTGGTATGACAAGTCTACTCCAGTAGATGCAGTTAAAACAAGGTAAGTATTCATTCGGCTGGTAGCAAGGTTAGGTCGAGACTGTAATTCTACAACATCTGTATTGCTAAGTAATGCTGTCATTGTAATCCCATTTGGTGTCAGTAAATCTCCAGATTGCAAATTGTACGACAAAGATGCATCTGTTGCCCCAGGCTGTGACAAGACACTAATACCAGTAACATCAAAGGATGAAGCATCTACTGGCTCATTGAATGTTAAAGACAGCTCCCTGGATGTCATATTTAGAATGAACGACTGCAAGCTGGGACTAGTTGTATCGTCGATAAATGTTTGAACTAGCCGAGAGTTGATCCTCAAGCCATTAGGAAGTGGGGACAGAAAATTGTTAGCCATATCTCGTACTAACTCTCCAGGCTCTGGGATGGTTAACCAGCAATCAGCGCCTGATGTACATATTCTAGGATTTAACTTGATGTTGTTTAAATCTTCAGCACTCAGTTGCAATGTAATATTTTCTCCATCTACACAATTTGGGCATACCGGTGAGGCTGATTGCAATGCATAATAATCCAGTGTAGAAGATGGATCTATGTCCGTGAAATGCTGGAATCCAACATTTCCGTTAACACTAAATGTGCTAACATCAACTGGCTCATTAAAAACGATGTTAAATTCACCACTGTCTAAATCAAAACTAAGATATCCTTCACTTTGAACCTCTGGGCGGGTTGTATCTGGTTGGTACACACTTACCTGCAAAGCGTCATCAAATGACAGAGATGCAAGTTCTGTTCCATCAAAATTATCTACAATACCATTACCACTATCTATACTAAGATAACTATTAGTAACTCCTGTAGCCAAGCTCTGATTAAGCTTCAGAGCTCGCAAGTCATCTTGGGTTAAATCAAATTGGAGGGAAACTTCTGATAGTCTACGCTGATTGTCACAACCAGTCAACGGAAGTCGATGTGGTGGATCCGGTACATCGTCATTAACAATAGTAAACTGCTGACAGTCCAGGCTTGTAAAATCAATTCTCGATGTATCCTGTGCTGTCAAGCTTAGTGTGCCTGTGTTCAAATCAAGCCGCCATTGATTAAGGGAAACTAAATGAACAAAAGAGATACACAACATCATATGGTTATACGTATGACACATGAAGTACCTTAGGCGGTATTATCAACATAAAAAGTTTGGCCCTTGCATTTGATGCATCATGTTTTGCATTTAAGTATGTCTACACTAAGGCTTAGACAAACATTCGAATATTGCAATATTCAAATAGCAAATTTATGACTGAATATTTGCATGTCCTTGCACATGAACAATCATTATAATTTACAATGGTGGAAAGCACTTATGATGTTTTAGTATCATTCAAATGATATAGTGAGGCTGATAAGCATACTTCAATGAAAGAATGATTAGTTGGGCATAGTCACACAAATGAGTGCCGTAACACTCGCAATGGCTGGTACTCAGGGATGATAGCACTGACTTCCTCCAGTAAATACATATGCTAGGTCCATAACAACTACATACTAGGTTTAGTGGCATTGTAGCCATAGCAATTATACAAAGATTTTGATACATTTAAGCTAACTTGAGTAACTTTACTTTTATTCAAGTCAGTTGAGCTTCACTCACTGTAGAATAAACATGATAGCCAGTAGCTGAAATTTAAAATCATACTAAAGACATTATCAAGTCATCCTTAGTTTCCAAAATAGTATTATCATTATCATGATAAAATTTAGATTCCACATTAAAGTTGTGTGATTAAGTTGAGTAAATACTAAAAGTCAGCTATGCGTACGATACATTTAAGTTAATAAGAACTGTCAACTGACTTTCAAAGTTGATGTCTGCTAAAATATGTATAATTATTAGCTATGTGATGCATGGAGTTTGCACGGATGTGATTGGATTTAACAAACTCAGGCCACACAATATTAGAAATACAGTGCATCTTGAGAACGAACCATATAGTTAGATGATTAGCAAAAATTTCATGCAAGCATTAGCTACCAGTCATCAAGCATCATGTTGGAATATCAGGAATGGTGAATGAATGACTCCTCAATTGTGTTGTGGACTCAACCTTAATATAGCTAGCCAGCTATTATCACATTACAAAGTCATGCCCAGCAAGTATTTTACCACACCATAATGGTTATTAGTGGACATGCATGGATGCAGTGTATCATATGACACTATTGAATTATAATTCCACAGTGACTGCATGCATGCCGGGATTGTCTGCTGCCTATTAGTATCACATAACTACCTATGCAGTATTAGTGACAGTGTATCACTATACTGAATTAGCCGGCTTGTTTTTTTGTGGTTATGTAATTGGCTACTGATGGGTGCAAGTATCTATTGCCTGCATGCTGACTCACTTGATTGCTGGTGTGTAGGTCTGATCATGAGCAATGCAAACAAACTGAAACACAGGAGAATCTGCCGCATCATCATATCCATTTTACTATTCAGACTCCTCTTCGCGTTTCAGAACGTTAAATCCCTATTTAATGAGTTACTGTTAAGCGCACATCTACTGCCAATCGTGTTTTCTTAATTGTATTGATCAGGTCCAGTATAAAGTTGAAGTAATATCGTTACTCTATCTAGCCACACCCTCTTTTCTGTGCTTGTAAGGTTTCTTCGTGTTCTTAATGCGTCCAGACTGCGAGTTTCTTCTCAGCGAGTGTTTCGGCGCCTTCCCTTTTAGCCTGCCCACTAATATAAATTATATACTATACCAATGGAGACTTTGTACTGCACTCCACCCCTCGCTCAATGCTTTATGTTGAATTTATGTAGGAAGGGCGCGCGTGTGGTTAATTCGTTGCTGTAGGTTACAGAAAAATACCAAACAAACTTTCCACGTGATAGATCCGATTACCAAAAACGTTTTCGTCAGGATTCTTATGACGCAAAACATCATATATCGCAAATATTGTTGTTCATATATCCGAGTTCTTGAAGCAGCGCGCAGTCACGACGGCTCTAGCTGAATTTCGATGCTCTTTAGTTGATGTGTGCGAGCTAGTCTGCGCGTAAAATGTCAACAATAACACGCTTGATGATCGTGTACGCGTGTGCCGTATTAGCCGCGCCCGTTATTGGTGAGTCAAAACATCGTCTCTTTATAACTAGATACATTGTATGCGTATAACGTGAATTGCACTGCACGTACTTTTAAACCTTCATATTCATATTCAATGCCACAAATGCATACTGATAAACAACCTTTGTATCATGTACAGTTATACACACATCTTGCAATCGCATCATACCAGTATACCTGCACAATGCATTATTACTTCATGAGGCAGCTATAGCTATACCTGTTATATTGGCAATGTAGGAAACTACACAGACTGCCTATGCAACGTGAATCATGCTCGATGTGTCAACCTGAAGTGTGCTACAGACACCACATGTCAACGAGTAGCAACCGTGACCAACAATGGGATCATTGAGAGTGATGACATGTTCTGTAGCAAGAACGGATCCCACGACATACTGTGCAACTCTGCTCACACAGTTGGCGACCATATTTTAGTGAAGTACTGCTGTGGAGATCCCTACTGCAATGCAAACAACACTTATTTGTTTGAGTTCATCACATCCCAACTAGGTGTGTTATAGTACCTGAGTGTTAACCACAACTAAATATGATCTCATTTAAGCTTTTGCTGTGTGACTTTGAAGGAGTACATATTGTAAAGAGTTAATTGCAAGCTATTAATGTGTCCAAGTACTGACCACCTAGTAGATAATGATAAATATGTATGGCTTAATTTGCAGTCCAAATACACATCAACAATTATTGTGTTAAACTAAAGCCTCATCACTTAGTGTAACCACAAGTGTGCGTCTACTACAATAGTTTTGCAATTACTATATATCACAATATAGAGTAGAGATCATGCACTAGCATTTGATGTGTTTGCATATAGTTACTTTCCTATAGTTATGTACAGGGATGAACACGCAACACTATTTTCATATAGCTACTATCGATAGAAATAAAAAAATTCTGTGAGATATAGAGTCATATACAGTATACATTTGTGACAATGCCTATATGGTTAGTCCTCTTCGACAACACACACACACACACACACACACACACACACACACACACACACACACACACACACACACACACACACACACACTAGTTCTCTTTGACAAACATGCACACACATATAGTTAGTTCAATTCGACAAACATGTACACACACGCACACACTACATCCACTTTTAATACATGCACCCCACGCATATACATGCAATTATTACACACAAATGAAATACATTGGTATTCCAAGTAAAAACATGGTGGCTCTTACAAATTAATTAAGTACTATGGAGAAAAATAAACTTACCTAAATGTATAACTATGTCAGAATGTTTATAATTAATGCATCATGGCTGCATGCCACTTGTCAATGTGCAGACACCTGCATGCCAATTACATCAGTGTAGGATGTACAGTGTAGTCTATGCTTGTATAAACCATGCTATGGGTGGAATAAACAGTGTGAATGTATCAATAGAAATTTGGTAGAATATCAATGACACTATAAATACTTTCAGTGAACTCCTGTACAAATGTATCACATTACCATGCAGGTTTTGTAGATAACTGGGATGTAAAGCCTTCTGTAATTCATCACTCTAAATGGTAAAGTCGTATTAGTACAAGCAATAGTATGTAATATTAGAAGTACAAACATGACAAGAGGGTGACATTTATAAAGACATTTTGCTAATGCAAACCATACTGCAACTCAAAACCTAAAGTGAAATTATTCCTTAACCGTTTCAAAGAATCTTGTGGAAATTTTTCACAGAAGTCTTTGCCTCTATAACTCAATTATTATCAAACTTAATACGGCATGTTCATTCAGGACTTCCCGCAATGTATAAACCATGATAAGTTGATAATTTTAATCGATTTAGTATATAATGGTCTCAATTGTAGAGCACATTTATGCACACATGACTACATGGTAGGAGCCAGTAAGTCCAACAAGGAAGTTTTGATACTGCCTATTCACTGCCTAATGTAATGTATAGCAAAAACTGAAAGCAAAAACTTGTAGCTACCTAATACCACATATCCAAAATATACTGTTGCTAGCAACGTACTATAAATTTGTTAATGGTATTAATAATAATGCTGATTAAAAAATAAACTGTTTACTGTTATTTGGTCACTTGTAGGTGATGAGGTGTCTGATTTACTAAACAGTGTCGTCACCCCAAGGCCTACCAGTATGCCAGCTTCTAAGAATGAAAGGACTGACAATAATAAAGGTTATAGTTCCAGTGTATGGATTGTCATAGCCTTACTAACTATTATATTCATTACACTGCAAATTATATGTGTTACTATTGCACTAATAATAGGATGTAGAAAACTAAAGTAGTTGTACAATTTGGTAATATACGTACCTATCTTGCAACATGATTGCTTATTGTATAAAATAAATATTTTGCTTATTAAATATTTTATTTTTTATTGTAAATGTATGTAAAACTGAATTTTTAAAAGTAATTACCATGTACAATGAAAAATGATCTGTATTTGTATGTATATTAAGCTGGTGGGTTGTTTTTTGAAAATTGGCTGCTTGGGAGAAATTTCCAGACCAAAAGCATTTCCGTAATATTAGATGGCAAATTTATGTTGAAACCACGAAATCAGCAAAAGTTTTACTCCACCAAAATAATGCTCTATAACCATATGAAGCAATATTACTTAGCTATAGAAAGAAAGTATATTGGTTGACGTTGCACATTAGCTATTAATGCTAAAATCATTGGCAGCTTGTAGGTTTAACACCTATCAAATTACTCAGTTGTATGTGTCTAGGCTGCTGTGTAATTGAATACCTGCCAATATTCATTTCAAAGGTATCCCTGTAATGATTTTACAATGTAGTTTGTGGTGTCTGCCAGTTCACCCTAATACAACAGACACGTCTAGCAGTACACACTGAATTTCAGTATTTGATTGCAAAGTTAAGGATATGGTATTTAGGGATGAACAAGACACAATTACATCAACAGAAAAACATTCACTGAAAGTTGTAAATACAGTGCTTATGATAAGGGTTGAAAATTATGTGTAAATTTACTCTGACTTCCCCATTGAAAATGTATAGCAAATTTGTCTGATCAAATTTAGCCAGTTAGTTAGAAAATTGGCATATTACAAGCTCTGTAAATATATTTTATGAATGTACACATCACAGACATAAAGATGAATGTACAGACATAAGTAGGTGCTATCATTTCTCAAAAATGTTTATGACGGTTATATCATGCTCAGCATCTCAGATGCTACATGCAAATGACTATATATGCAAAATGACCATGTAGCAGCCTTACAAAGGCATCAAATGAGTTGTTATAGACCTGTGTAGACTTGTGAAGCATTGCATAGGGTGTACTGTAATAAAATAACCAGCTAACACATAGTCTCACCACATACACAATTATGGTTTTTTGTCATATTTTATAGTTTTTTTTATTGTAATTGCGTTAGGCACAATGTGTTACCTACACATTAGTCTGCAAGTGTCATGATTGATGCTTTAAGTTTTTTAATGACGACCAACTGCAGTAGGCTTTACTAATCCCTGCATTGTGTATATGTACACAGCTAACCGATACTCAGGCAGACCTGTTCTGAAGGCCAAAGCAAGCACGCACCAAACACAAAGTCAATCACATGCCCTGTCGAAAAACACAAATTACAGCACATGTTACTCTATTTAAAGCCTAATCACAGAATGATTGTTACTGTCAATAAACAACAAGTAAATGGTTACACCAAGAGTATATAATACTAATGCATAGCTAGCTAGCTGTCTGGTTACTTACAAGACACTGTTTCAGGAACTAAGGGTAATAATTAGCACACCATATTAACCTAGCTATTCACGACTGAGTGCTCAATTGCAAATGGTTCTTTTAGCTAACCCATTCTATGCACAAACAGCATATAAGGTTATAACTGCCCAATGAGGATCTAAACCTGTTGCATATAGTATGCAAAAACACCACATAACATTATTAACTACCCATGCAGTAAGGATCTAGACCTACACAAAAGGATTGCTTTTAGTTGAGCATTAGTCATCAGTGACGGATAATGCTAAGTATACATAAATGTTAGCTTAATTAACAAACTGAAGCCTTATTGTGCAGACAGTACATCAGTTAACATAAAACATTATATGATAGCTAGTGGCTCAAACTGTATAGTCCTCAAACAATTCTTCTAAATATGACTGTTACTAGCAATTTAATTTTTAATTGCTAAATCAGCATGGATGACAGCACCATACAGGAAGAGAATTCAAGAATGATAACAGTGTTTTATCAACAGCTACATCATTACAAGAAATAAATAACAGTAGATATATCATGGTCCTAGCTTAGACTTAACATACAACACTACTTGCATGACTAATACAATAATGTGATCTCTATAGTTTGTTAGTATAGTTTAATTCCATTACTAACTTATTGGTTAGCTATGGAACAACCCAGGTGCAGCACTAAGTGTGTAATCTTAAAACAGATGGCAGGCACAAAAGTTAATGACTGACCTTACAGAAATGGCGCAAATGAGCATATTGAGAAATAGTAGGCTCATACATTGTAATATACAGGACCCACATCATATTTAGCCACCATCCTTCCAAACTTATACACTTGCCCAGCCTAAGTTATACTTGCTGCAAACCCTGTTGAAAATGGCTACCGTGCCCAGGAATTGGTGGCCTAACATTAACATAGACTGGAAAGTTGTAGCTACTGGTCGATTGCAAGTGCTGGTCCAATTATGTTGCTTTGTACCACTGCTAACCAGTATCAGCAGAAACCCGGCCATACACTTGTTACAAGCAGTAAAAAGCTATGAGTGACTGGTTATGCTAGTTTCATTATACAAGGCAGCATTGTTCCAGGAAGCATGACATTTCACAAACCATGTTTAATATCATAAGCTAATAACTATTCATGTGGTCACTGGTTGATACGTAGTTACATACTCCTTTAATTAACTATCCACAAACAGGCTGGCTTACAGCAATACAAACAACACAGCTAATGATATCATTCATGTCCCTATGGTAGAGTAAATAAATAAGAACCATAATAATATCCTTGGCTGAATATGGCATAAGACATTTGTTTGTTGTCATTAGCAACAGATAACACAAGTCTGGTACACACACATGCATATAGATACAGGTTTTTCAATTAACAAATTGAAACCTGGCTATGCAGACAGCACAGTAGCTGCCACAGTATCTTTAACTACATTGTTATTACACTCTGGTCACACAGTAGACAAGTTAACAGCCACATTGCACAGAACTGGATAAGATTTGCTCAAACCTTCGTGTATTTATTATGACAGGTATGATTTACTCTAATATAACAAACACATTGCACTCAATATAGGAATGTTGTTTTCATTATCCATAAAGAATTAACAGGTGTGGTCCAGCTTCTGCTCTGTGTCACTTATGGTTGATGAGATTTAATAACAAAATGCATGTTGTTTCAACAGTATGTCTGGTCACTACGTCTGGTCATGTCTCATGCAGTGCTGAAAACTCATACACACCCCAGCATACAAGTATCAGAAGTTTCTTGGTCACAGTATATGATAATAGAAACTATAGCTACTGTGACTTCACAGGAACTTTATAGGATAAATGCCAGTTGGAGACTGACATAAATTTGAACATAGTTACCCTGTGATCATGATCACATGATCATAGGCAATATTTAAAATTCCATGTTCCTTTGCCTTTAATCACGGTAATTATGAATTGATCTAGCTACTGAATAAATCCAGACAACCCAACTATCACAATAGTATTCATTATCCTCTGATAGTATCACTCACGCCCATTGATGGAGCCAGAGTGCCATGCCCCCCCCTAAATTTTAAGATTTCAATTTTTGCAATAGAAAATCACTTGAGATTAGCTAAGTAGCTTCATAACAATACTTTGAATTTTATATCTACCAAATACAACACACTTTTTATTGAACACAATAATTTTGCTATAAGGTATAGCCGTAACTACACAGGGAAAATCATCCAATAGAAAATACACAGATAGCTGTTACATACTAATATGTAACTGTCATACTATAAAGTTAATTTTAATATTTTATCATCTACCTATGTAGCTACTCAGCATACATATGAATGGGAAAAAGAACTTGTACTGTACACATTGGTTCGTGTACACAGGTAACTACATTTCTACAGTGGGATGAAGTTAGGCGTACAATAGATCCTACACCCTTCTAATGCTTCCCAACCAAGCTTGTCTATCATAGCTGTAACACTGTAAGGATATCTGTAGTTATTAACTACAGCTGTTAGCTACTCAGTAGTTACTATATATTTCAAATACTAGCCATGGTGACCAGATAGTGGAAGCACGCTTGAACTGAAAACAAAGTAAGCAATTTCTTTCAATGTTTTAAGCTGGTACACGTCTAACTCTTTCACTTATCCAATTGCCTTTATCATTGAATGAACACCATAAAGTACAGAGTGCAACAGTGCGGGGTTAGTTTTTAAAAACACAAGGAAAACCCAAAACATTCCATGCTCAGATACTACAGTTTGTTTAAACGGTAGTGTACAATAAATAATTCCCTGACTTCTGGCTCATGAGCATGCAACCACACAAAATAATACTGCCTATTATAATGCACAGCAACTATAACACTGTTCACTAACATGCACATGATGTAGGCACATAATTTTATAGTAAAGTTATGTAGAGCAACAAATATCAATAGTAGTCATATCGTACATGCAGTTACATTGAATCATAGTTCAAACCAATGTAATAGAAACCAGCCAGTAAAAAGATAATTAATTCATATCTCTTGTAGATTAATGTCAATAATATGTTATACCTACATACCTATGATGCTATAGAATAGCTACATTGGTGTAGCTACTCATCACGCTATAGTGTGTGACAATGAGAGAGTTAATGTTGTGTGGAATGTGGCGTCAGACAGGAAGACATAAAGTGTTCATCCCATTACAAGAAATGTGTGTAAGATTAACACTGAATTTTGACTGCTTGAGGATTGCACACCATGTGTTGTGTAATATTCGGTTACCCCCTTGCTTAGTTCAAAGACGGTATCGCATACCACACGTAAATGTCTCAATAAAAACCTGTCATGTTTGCAAAGGTGGTTGTAAAATTCCAATAGTTTCACCAGTCTTCATTGTATTACACTGAAAAGTAACCAAATTATTTGGAAACTAATCAGTTATTGTGTGAATGAGCCAAATTTATACATGAATATTTTGCTGCATGTGACAATCACAAACACTGGCTTTTTTCTAATCATGATATTGCAATGAAACTGTCAGTAATTGCCGGCATATTTACAAGATCTCTCTTGGATAGCTCAAACAATACACAACTTCACAGCTTATCTCTGAAAACACAGCACTACACAGAGTATGTTATACATCACATGATAAACCAAAAGGAATAGTACAGATTGCTGTACATGATGTAAGAGGATAAGTTGTAGCTAAAGTTAAAGAGGTTGATGTTAGAGCATAATAGTATTAAATGATAAACCATAGCAACAGTTATCAATACTATTACATGCATTGCATATCACTAATAACCACTAATAAAAGCTTTCATATTAGCTTAGCTGCACATATGTAAGTGTATGGTGTATTTGTGCTTATAAGCTTTGTCCATCACCATAATCTGCTGGATTATAAAACAACAGTGTAATGCAGATATGCATGGGATGCCATAGATATTTCATGAAGTATAATAATTGTATTTGATCAAAATCAAATATTTGTTCCACTGTATTTGTTGTACTGCAAATTACTGTAGTGTCCTTAATAATGCCGATACCATGCATCCAACATTACAGCATACACATATCTGTACAAAACACATAGGGCTCCCCAAGGAATTATTGATGATATATGTGTATGTAATTTGCACTTGCATGAAAAACAATTCATGAAACAGTTCATAAAATAAAGCATTTGAGAGTGCATGGTTGTTATTAAATATGGCTTCATTATTTGCTACTAAGCGTATGGTCTCTTTTAATCCCTGCAGGAGGGCTGTACCGCGTGCCTCAAGGATGACGGTGTGGGCACCCAAAGTCCCACAACCATTAAGTGAGACATGCACAATTTGGCATTTGCTTCCCTCAGCTATTGCCAGGTCCCATTAATACAGCTGGCTGGATGTGTCCTTCCTCAAGAAAACAACAGCAACAGCTGACATTGAACTGGGGACCTCTAGCTTGGTCAGAAATCCAACACACACACACACACGCACACACACACACACACACATACACACACACACACACACACACACACACACACACACACACACACACACACACACACACACACACACACACACACAAGCACGCACGCATGCATGCATGCACGCACACACACAGCCACAAGTATTAATGGAATGCACTGTTTACTAGTCACCATAGAAACGGTAATGATAGCAATATCTTACCTCAGCAAATTTTCTTTTGATATATTCGTATGTTTGTTTAATGTAGCACTTGTATGTATAATTGCAGTGTGAGGGAGAACATTTGTTTAGCATTCACCTGGCACCTTCTATTTGTAGGATGGAAGTTGTTATTGTAAATCGTGCATTTATAGTTGAATACACTGTCTTTTATAACTGCCAGTTGCTAGTAAGGTTTCGTCATGCCAGGAGAGATTTTAATGATTGCTCCATTATATGGCTAATAAAAGAACACTTGTCAATGCAACAGTTATTGGGAGCTGGCCTCACACAACAAATGGTTCTAGTTATCTAAATGGATATTTGCTACATATACACCTTTGAATGGTTCAGTATGTAGCTGTGCTTACCTACTGATTCAGTGGGCACTTCTGTGCATGTGTGTGAGAATAGTACCTTTATATCTTTGACATTAAATAAGCAAACAAGTAGCAATTTGTCATACAGTTATTGTATACACATGTTTTGCTGTTTGTTGTAATAAGGTATTGTTAATATTTGGCTACTCTGTTTTGCTAATCCAAGCAACCAAATGATAAATTTAAGGATAAGCAGTGTCCTTACTTAACCAACCTGAAACTTGTGACAATAGAAAATATGCAGTACTTAAAAATAACAGCCATCATGCAGGCATTCCCATAATTAATATTGAATATTGTTGTTAAGTGAGCATGACTAATCCAATGATCCATTGATAGCTTCACAACATAGTCATATAACTATGTGGCATGCAGCATAATATCAACACTGTTATGCTGGCTAATCTGTTTACTCTATCCACTACTGTACGTATACAGTCAAGCCTTCCCGCACATCATACAAATACCTCCTTAGTAGTGATGCACCGATGATCAGTTCCAGGGGTGGAGGAAGCTACTGAAAGTTGGAGAGCCACTTAGCTAAACTCAAGTAATTTTCTATTCTAAAAATAGAATTCCTATGGAGAGTCTTAAAATTTAAGAGGGGCCATGACCCCCTACTTCCGCCGCCTATGATCAATTCAACTATTGGAAATCAGTTTATCAGCCTTAAATATCGGTATCAGCTTTTCTTTAGCAGATGTTTCAGATTTATTGATAACAACATAAAATGAGATGATATTAATATTTTGGTGATAAAATATTTGCTATTTTAGTTATAATTTCATGGCATGATGATGCCTATTGTTAGCAGATTTGGAGGGTATGTTGATATCGGATTGGCTATCAGTATTGGCCAATATAGGAAAAGCAATATCGGTTAATCAGAATATCAGCAAATCTCATATTGGCGCATCACTACTCCCAATACATCGTTGTGCACCAACAAATGTACTACAACAAGGAGCCCACAGATCAGTTAAACATGCGGCATTCTACAAGAGCTTTATCTTATTATTATACTTTGATTTTATATATGTAGTGCGTGGGGATCACCATGGATGTTCCCCGTAAGCAGCTTATGCAGTTTCTATAGCCGGGTTTCAATATCATAGTACAACAGCTAGCTATAGATTTAGATTACTTTTCAAATGTAACAGCCAGCTATATAGGTACTTCCTAGCTATAGCTATGTAGCTATATAGTGTAACACAAAATACATAGCAATTAACTTGTATATCCTATAATCTAGTTACCTATAGGGACCACAATTAGACATGCTATTTGTAAGATAATTGGCAATAATGGGGAGTGATGCATTTGATAGAGATGGTGGGATTATACGGGTTTCATTTGACCACTTAAAAGAGAAGCAGTTGCATAAACTGTAGCACTGAAATCCATTGAGAAAATAGAAACATGTGATCACATCACAAAAAACCTGCTAGAACAGATTTCCAAAAATGGCTTCTGCCAAGCATTTCTCATATCAGAATCTACATCATCTATAAGCATATGAGGTCATTATATGTTAGTATGAGGTCATTATATGTAGCTACTAAATAGAAAGGTGGTAGTGAAGGCTATGTATTCCATTGACTTTGTCTCTGTTAAGTTAGTAAAGTTCACACAGAGCCAGCCAGATCACCAGATAATTACATAACAATTTTGTAAGTGCATGGGGCATTATAGCTCTTAGCTATGCATATAGGCAAAAGAACTGCTCAGAAACATTGCATGCAACTGGTTACAAGATTCCCTTTTGAGTCAGTCAGCTGTGCCAACTGGTGTTGATGCTGCTACAGATGAGATGGACAGGGTGGATGCATGAGGATGAGGTATAAGGTATAGCAGGAGGAAATTTATGTGGAGATGCCGGAGAATCTCATATGCAAACTTCAGTCCAGCAGCCAACAAAATACTGCATATATACCTAAATTACTGGCATCAGTGAAACCAACTTCATATGCATATCATCTATACAAAGCTTTTTTTAATGCCTATTAGGCCGAAGGATCATATAATGCCCAGCCCTTTACAACCTATCGACATATTTTTCAATGTGTTGAAGAAACTCACACAAATATGGAAAATATAATTAGCAAACCATTAAAATGCTTTCAACATCCCTTCATTATTATGACCTCTATAAATTAACCGTATATTTTCCCAGCCAAAAAATGAGTATCATATATAGCAATCGTCAGTTCATACGTAATACTGCAACTCACGCAAGAGATCCACAAATTTTAAGAAAAATGCATGCATGCCTCTACTCGGCAAAATTGATTTCTTCACTTAGTTATAGCGGCTTATAGCTAACAACTAGCTAGTTCACTTTATTTGTATTAAACAATTCCATCTTTAATTACATGCATAATTTACACTTCGTTCACCATCAGTTTATCTTCATAACCAACCAATACCAGTGATTCACCAAAGCCGTTACAAGACCTTCACTGATATAATCAAGTGACTATAGCTAGCTATAGATTTTGTCCATTCATTTCTGTTGAGCTACCCAATCTCCACTACATGCCACTCACTATGCCACTGGGCAGATCATGAAAGGACTACTATATATTTAGAAGTTGTTAAACATGACTCAGTCTGACAGCTGGTCATGACTTCACCTTAACTGAGTCTCTCAGACTAAAAACATCTGTTACCATCATAATGCATTATACATCTTAACAACATTACCATACTGAGTACCTGTGTATGAGTGTGTAACAGTATCTTTGAGTAGCCCTTATCTCAACACAAGTTGACTCATACACTGAGCCATACATGTATACTCGGTGTATCAGTCATTCAGTCTGTCATACCACTTCAATACCAGTAGCATTTTGTAATCCATCCAGTAATTTTACACATGGGTCCTGTTAGGGATCTTTGAGTGTGTCCATTGAAGCTCCTCTGTTTCTTGAAACCGTGTCACGCGCCACAAACCTAGGGAACACGTGATGTGGTGCCAGGAAACAACTCCGGAAACCATTCCGCTGATGTAATTGAAAGCACACATAAATTAATTATTGTGCTGAAGATACAGCCATATAGCGAACGTGTGAGTAGTTGTGGCGGAAAAATATTGAGAGCGAACTAGGATGAAAGCAGTCATGAAAATTTTTACGATTATTGCAGTAGTGCTACTACACAGGGAGCACTTTGTTACTGGTAAGCGAGAAAGTCACCAAACATAATTGTGCACACACAGTCTGTTAAAACACTAATTGGCGAATAACTATTTTAGTTACTCTAAAATAGGTACAGGTAGCGGACCAAAGATTTTATGCCAACTCGATGCATGGGGGCGAAGTTAACAATAAAGGTTTTAGTCACGTATAGCAGGCAATTTCGTGTCAAGATGTGAAGTATATATAATATGTTATTAAATTAATCGAATGATAATCAATAAGTCTTAACTGGTACGTTATACATACTAACAAAGTATGTTTGAAGTAATGTTGACATGGCAGACTTGATAACCAAAACATTGTAAAAGCTGTCATTTCTTTGAAGTGGTTGTGTTCAAATGCTGATGTCGATGATTATTAATTCAAACCTTGTTAGTGCCAGCTATAGTATTATGCTAGTCTTGCAGTCTATTATTGGAGATGTGGGAACCAGTTGGTTAAGAATTTTTGTGTATTGTTTTCAATTGGTAGTTTTAATGTAGGTCACTTGGTTTAGGGCTTGTGGTTTTAGCACCTAGTTGATGTGCACATGTGATGAACGTGAGTGAATCGGTTGCTGTTTACAATATAAATATGTTGTTGTTGGGTGCCTGGTTACCGAGTTAAATCGTGTGTGTGTGTGTGTGTGTGTGTGTGTGTGTGTGTGTGTGTGTGTGTGTGTGTGTGTGTGTGTGTGTGTGTGTGTGTGTGTGTGTGTGTGTGTGTGTGTGTGTGTGTGTGTACATGCACGTGCATGCATAAGTGTGTAACTGCCTTGTTATTTTCTGATCTAGGATCTGTCACTGTTTGCAGCTGTAATTTAAATCATAATTTTTGCTCAAACAACAACACATGCGAAACTGACTTAAGGTGCCATCGTATCATAGAAATTGATTACATCAGTTACACCATAAAAAGAGACGAGCAGCTTTGTCCTCATCCAAACCAACCAATAGGCGATGATGCTCTTAACTGCAGTCCTACACTCTCTCATACTACTAGTACTAGTGTTTCTTTCACGCTGTGTTGTAGAGGAACGGATTACTGCAACACAAATGATACAGCAATATATGAAGTTTTGAGAAACAATGGATTAGGTGTGTGTGTTTGTGTTTGCATGTGTACATAATAGCAAGAGTAAATAATTGAGAAGTACATGTCTCCATTATTTACTCTCGATAATAGTGATAATACGTATATGGCTGCTACTGAAAGTTGGGAGGGATTTTAAGAAGGGCCATGGCCCCTCTGCAGCCTATGAAAATGACTGCTTACTTAATGTCATCAGTTTTAAAAATAATATTTTGCTTTAGGCATGATGCTACTATATTCATTTCATTATGATGTGTAATTGTGTTACATGCAATCATTATGAATGATATTGGTATAAACTGTATTTCCTATATAAAGCTTCTGCTGTATATTTGCTACTTATTTAGTTATTGGATTTACCAGCTTTAGGTGGTTTTGTTTAAGGTTATTTTTGTGTAGATCTTTTGGGAAACCAAGCATGGCGTAGCCACCTGTTGCATTTTTATCTTCTCTATTGTAATCCACGCTCAAACCATTTTAAGGGCATATAAGGTGCACATATGCATATACAGACTTGTATAAAGAAATTTAGCCTTGATCAAGATATTGAAGATATGAAATATATATACACCACAGTCCATACAATATTTATACTTTTGTAGGTAACACTTCCGAAAATTCTTCTACCGGTGAAACTCCTTCAAATATCAGCAACGCTACAGTCACTAAGAGAGACACTACACACATCACAGTAATAGTGGGTCTGATCATTGCATTGTTTGTGATTGTGTTGGCACTGGTGGTCACCATAATGGGCGGCTTGATGTGTAAGAAGTGCTACTACAAGAGGGGACAGCGAATATCAGACTTGCCATTGACGACTATACTTGACCCTGATGGTAATGTGTATAATTGTAATGTATATTTAAGTATATTGTGTGTGTAGTGTGTGTGTGTGTGTGTGTGTGTGTGTGTGTGTAGTGTGTAGTGTAGTGTAGTATAGTGTACAGAGAGATGAGTGCCACTACCAAACACTCAACTGTATTGCATACATATACAAAACATATAAATGTCCACAAAACTAATTGCTTGTGGTTTTACATTAGTGAGCATTAGAATGTTCCTACATGTGCTGTGAATATCACTTTTTATGTGGATAGCCACCCAGTCTATTGTGTAGGTTATAATTGCCCAGGCTGTATTCTTTGGTGTGTTCACTGCAATGATATCTATGTTGCTTGTGTGTGCATGCATGTATGTGTGTGTACATTCGTGGCGGTTGTGTGCATTTGTACAGGCATGCATGTACACGTGTGTGGTGTAGTGTGTATCACCGTAGTGTGTATCACCGTATGCTCACAACAACATGAACACAGGGTAGTGTTGCTTGGCCATTATCGTGGAAACACTTTTACTCCTTTATATAAACCCCTATAACTCAACCAACCTATGAAGATCTGTACCAGAAAATATTATCCCTACATCGAGCCAATGATCTAAGTAATTACTTTTTCAAAATAAATTGTTATTCTCTTTGTAGGAGGCCATGGGTAATATTTTAAATTAGCTTGTAGGAGTTTATATCGTTTGTTATACTGTTTAGCAAACACTCGGTCATCCAGTAAATTAAATTTCTTAACTCATAGGTACACTTACCCTGTCTGGAAGTGGAGCTGGTGTGCATCAATTAGAGATCAGGACAATTGCCCGGCAGATTCAGCTAGTGCAAAGCATAGGCAAGGGTCGCTATGGTGAAGTGTTCCTCGGCAAGTGGCAATCGCAGTACGTTGCCGTCAAGATATTCTCCACCGTCGATGAGCAGTCATGGAAACGAGAAGGAACCATCTACCGAACTTGTATGTTGAACAACGAGAATATTTTGCGTTTCATCGCCATGGACAACAAAGACACAGGTTAATTTGATGTACATGTTGAATTTTATTTGTTTTGAAGCTTTGAGTAATGCTTATAATTAATTCATGCGTATTTCATTCCCTTCATGGAATCTTTGCTATCTGCTGTAGGTGTGTGGACCCAGCTGTGGATGGTGTTTGATTATCATCCCCGTGGATCGCTCTACGACTTCCTCTCCAGAAATGTGATCAAAAAAGAAGACCTTTGCAAGTTGACTGTGTCGCTGGCCAGCGGTTTGGAGTATCTGCACCATGAATTCAAGGCTGGGGATTCGCACAAGCCGGCTATTGCACACCGGGATTTGAAGAGCCGTAACATTTTAGTGAAAACCAACGGAACTTGTTGTATTGCTGATTTTGGACTGGCTGTCAGCCATGATACATCAAAAGATATGGTTGCAATTATTAACAATACTAAACAAGGTAAGGCTGTTCTAGGGAGACCTATTAGAGCTACTATTACACTGTATCCTATAGGGAGACCTATTAGAGCTACTATTACACTGTATCCTGTAGGGAGACCTGTTAGAGCTACTATTACACTGTATCCTATAGGGAGACCTGTTAGAGCTACTATTACACTGTATCCTATAGGGAGACCTATTAGAGCTACTATTACACTGTATCCTATAGAGAGACCTGTTAGAGCTACTATTACACTGTATCCTATAGGGAGACCTATTAGAGCTACTATTACACTGTATCCTGTAGGGAGACCTGTTAGAGCTACTATTACACTGTATCCTATAGGGAGACCTGTTAGAGCTACTATTACACTGTATCCTATAGGGAGACCTATTAGAGCTACTATTACACTGTATCCTATAGGGAGACCTGTTAGAGCTACTATTACACTGTATCCTATAGGGAGACCTGTTAGAGCTACTATTACACTGTATCCTATAGGGAGACCTATTAGAGCTACTATTACACTGTATCCTATAGGGAGACCTGTTAGAGCTACTATTACACTGTATCCTATAGGGAGATCTGTTAGAGCTACTATTACACTGTATCCTATAGGGAGACCTATTAGAGCTATTATTACACTGTATCCTATAGGGAGATCTGTTAGAGCTACTATTACACTGTATCCTATAGGGAGACCTGTTAGAGCTACTATTACACTGTATCCTATAGGGAGACCTATTAGAGCTACTATTACACTGTATCCTATAGGGAGACCTGTTAGAGCTACTATTACACTGTATCCTATAGGGAGACCTGTTAGAGCTACTATTACACTGTATCCTATAGGGAGACCTGTTAGAGCTACTATTACACTGTATCCTATAGGGAGACCTGTTAGAGCTACTATTACACTGTATCCTATAGGGAGACCTGTTAGAGCTACTATTACACTGTATCCTATAGGGAGACCTGTTAGAGCTACTATTACACTGTATCCTATAGGGAGACCTGTTAGAGCTACTATTACACTGTATCCTATAGGGAGACATGTTAGAGCTACTATATATTATCCATAGGTACCAAGAGATACATGGCACCTGAAGTACTGGATGAGACAATGGATGCCACTCAATTTGTATCATTCAAATTGGCAGATATTTATTCACTAGGACTGGTGTTATGGGAGACAACAAGAAGATGTGAAGTGTCAGGTATAAAAAGTTGTGTAACCCAAGCCCTTGTAGCCTAATATCATTGTGAACAATAATACATGAATGCATTTGTAATTCAAGTGACCAAATATCTATTACTGTGTTGTATACATGTGATATCGGTAGTAATGGATCACTTATACACATTATAGTACTCAAGAAAACCTGATAAGAGGTTGTGAGTAATAAATCTATATTGAGGTAACTTCTTGGTTTTCCAAAACATCATAAGCAAGGCCACATTCAACTAACACTTAAAGCTGTTGGCTTAATAATAGAGATGTGGTTGTGCATTGTTGCAATCCTTTCTGTTCTCTTCCTTCAACTTGGGTAGGAGCAATAGAGAAACAGTAAAGCTAGACTTGTTTGTAGAATATCCAAAAATGGCAAGGATGAATGACTGCAGTCAATGGTAGTTTGTAATCATGTTCTACCTCATTTCTGTCATCAGCGAAGCAGGCAATTAGTTAGACAAATAAACCCATCCAATGTGCCATTGCATTACTATGATAATGGCTCTCTGCATTCTACTACTTGTAGGGGTACTTGTGGTATTGTAAATTCATCAGGTATCCACAGCTTCTAATCTGGTCAACTAGCAGCCTCTTCAGTGAGAGAAACCTTGTCCCTGGCCTGAACCTTGGCAATTTCTTTTGTTTAAAGTGGTCAACCATAATCAGGGCTGTGTTCCAGGGTGCAATGGTTGCCAGTCTGCCCAGACACTTCATAATGTGCCATAATGCATTTCATTGACTGAAATGTGTTACCTGCCACATGTCACTGACTAGAGGTTGTCAATTGCCTTTTTTAAAGATAATGATTTTGTCATGTGTGTAAATGACTGTCATTAGTGAAGTAATTCAAGCAATTTGTCTGAGCATTTTGCTTCATGTTGGGGCGGTACGTGGGTTAGTCTTGCCTAAATGATGCGTGAACTTCATAACTTCATAACATATCAAGATTAAAGATCCTTCATTTTCATTTAAGCTCAGGCAAAATTGATTTTTTTTCTGTACAAGAAGCAATTGGTATGCCAAACAATAACTTTTAAAGGGTTGTCCAAACAGAAGGCACACTATCTAAACATAAGACACACTATCTAATTATAAGCCACACTATCCAAATGTAAAGCATACTATAATAGTTTAAAATACAACCCTGCTATTATCGTGTCACCATACAGGTGGAGCAGAAGAGTACCAGCTACCCTACGCCAACAGGGTACCTCATGATCCAACAATTGAGGAGATGAAGAAGCTGGTCTCCATTGAGGAGTACAGGCCGCCCATTCCAAACAACTGGGTGTCAGATGAGGTAATCCATTAGACTGTGATTGTGGGTTAAGTTTTCAGGAAGACACCCACTCATTCTACAACACGATTATCTTCTTCCTGGCATATCTGATGATTATTGTAGGCAAACATTTTTAGACTCGGTAGTTTCCTTTATATGAATGCTGTTTTATGTTTGTGGTTCTACATAAGTTAAAGTTAGCACATAAACAATCACACACATAGGATGTTACTGAATAGTGATGTGTCTGACTTGTATGTTATAATTTATATGCTGAGAGGTTTTGTCAACTTGGTTGTGTTCTATTTAAGGAATTGTCAGCGGTAGCTAAGATCATGCAGGAGTGCTGGTACTCCGACCCATCTGCTCGCCTGACTGCATTGCGAGTGAAGAAATCGCTACAGGCCATCTGGAGTAAAGGAAGTAGTGACTGGAAACCACAGGCGATAACAACAGACATATTGTAGTTCTTTTTATTATTATCTTGTTTAAGGTTTACAATGTGTGTATGTGTGTGTGTTAAGAGTCTTGATGTGTTACCGGTGCCATACAAACACTTATTGCTATTGTATATTTTTGTCGCCGTTGTGTTTTTTTATTTTATTCTTCGTGTTGTAGTAGGTGATAAAAGATATCTAAGACTGTAATGTTTCCTTTGTCACTTGTGACAATTAATTTTGTGGTGTGTGCCGGTCAAAGCAAGCATTTGTGGTTGTAATTCTATACCCAAAGCTTCACATATCTGGCTGGGTGTATATACACCACCATGAGTCTAGATTGCTGGCTCAAAGCTTATGATCTGCTGATGGTTTCATGATGTTGAGTGGATTTGTAAACCACACAGAAGACTGGAGCAGACTTCTACAACACATACACACTGTATGTATGATGTTAATCGAATTTGTACTACTAATGTTTATCATTTGGTCTAGACAGTCATGAACCACTCCAAACTGCTGAGGATGCCTTGACACACAGTCAGTCATGGTGAAAATAACTGTGCCCACCCTTCAGACTTATACCAATGATGATGTTAAAATAATTATTTCGCCCCACCAGAAATTTGATATATATAATTTAATAAAAAAAGGAGTATACATGGTTTTGTTAAGGATTTAGCCAGGGGGCAGAATGAGAAGGTGTTCTTGTACAAAGCACATAGTAAATAAACTCTAGGGAGTATGACTTTTGCCTGATGCATTTTGGACCTACATGATTTATGCTTTGAATGTATGCCATGTTCATGAGCAATCATACTGACGTGGCTGCATCACATGGGTGAGGATGGGATCGGTTGATGATGTACTACCATGGACAGCTCTCAGCTCAGCACGGCGGCCGTGCCTTCACTTTCATTATTCAGATGGCCTCAACATGGACCAAGGAGTGCATCATGTGCACGAGAGGAAACCAGAAGGCGCAAACATAAATTGATCTCTGAAGCTGGGTCGACTACAGGGTGTTGTCATACCTTCAGAGCATCTTTAACTCAAACTGATGAAACAGTTATAAAAATATGGAAATGTTGTACAGAATGTATTGTTATGTGATCATAACTTAAAACAGAGGGCAAGCCAAAGAATGCCCTAAAATAAACAATTTCTATAAAATACTTCCAAATGATCAGGTGGTGTGGTGACTCAAGCAGTACAACTGCTTCCTTCCTGCAGAGGAAATGGTATCAGCACCATGACTGCAAAGTCAACACAACTAATTGCAAGGGAATAGATTCATCAGCTGTTAACACCATAATTGTGTTACCGTGCAAATACCAGTTAAAGATTGTTTTATTAAAAATTTGGACATCAATCTTCTAGTGACTTGTACAAGGTAGTCTAATATTTTCACACAGCCATTGTCTCTCCCTCCTAGTAGTCTCGCAGGCCAGCCTCTTTAAACAAAAGAAAATGGAGAACAGCGGTCTGGCCCGCAAGACTACTCTCCTAGTACTATAAAGAACAGTGTAGGAATGTGGGCACTTGTCACATTTGGCTCCAACACTGACCCTTGAAACAAAACTCCCACTAGTTAAGTGAATTCACAATAGTCATTGAAAGTTCTCCAAGACTTGTGACTGCCAAAACAGACATGAACAACACACAAGTGTGAGGTGATATACACTCAAACCTTCCGTGAGTTCCATCAACTGATGCAATTGGGGAGGATAATTTTTTTACTACTTTGAATGGTTTTTGAATGAGGCAACCAGGATGTTTTCCTACACCTATCAACCCACACCATACCCTATAAGAAATGGTCTAGCCTCATACGTGCTACTCTATCATCCCTAGACGACACATCACACCAGTTCATTATACAATAGGAATGGTTTAAACACTATTGCATTGGTTGGTTAACTTGGTATAACAAATAAATTAATGTTATGTGTGCATTGTAGTAAGCACATTAGGATGGCAGCTGTACTAACATAGTGACAACAAACACATCAAAGGGGCCAGTTAGTTGAACATCACTCACACACAAAACGATGGGCTGGCCGTTACATGCCGCTGGCTTTTGAATAACAACAAGTACAAACATGCATACCATGAAGAATTGTGTTGAAAGACAGCTACCACTACTAGTGTCTTTACCTTCTAAAACTCGGTCTCTTTGTCTCAGGAGTGTATGTATCTGAACATGTTTTTAACAGAGGCGCATATACACAACATTTGAGTTGATTGAGGATTACCTGAGAGGGGGTCTAAATAATTATCGTGTCTGAAGTAGGGGCACCAGAAGCTGTAGAGTTTTTTATATGTATAACACCAAATGCAAGATTTAGAGCCTCAAGTAACTACCAAATACAAGAGATTTTCTTAAAAGGGCTAACGAAAGTATAGTGTATATCTGAAGCAGGGGGTGTGGTGCATGCAACCCATCAGGTATGGATTGTTTTACTTTGTAAAGTACTGAAATGACACTTAATCCAAGAAATAGTGTGTTTTTGGTCTTTTGGATTCCCTGACATGGCTGAGAAGGGATATCACTATTTGATTGTAATGAGTAAATAACTTTATTTCAAAGAAATATTACAAATCACATTGTAATTACACTATAATTAAGTGTTTAGGTATAATTCCAATGGAAACGGTGACCTGTTGTTCTCTTCAGTATTTAAGCATATTTATGTAATTCACTAATTATCATTGGAAATGAAATAGTGTCGCTGACATCTACAAAATGATTTGGTTCTTTTTACTGTGAGCTAGTGACTTGTGCGGTAACACAATGGAGTTCAACACTATCACCTCTTTAGAAACTGTGACACCTTGACCTAGAGAAGAGTGTGCATCAATATACTAAGTATTTGAATATACTATATATGCAGCAGGAAAATTTAGCAGGGGAAAGTTTGGAAAAAGACTCTTGAATGGGAAAATTAAATTTGGCAAATGGAAACATCCACCCAGAAGGTATTTAAGAGTTGAGATATACACATAGACACACACACATCTACACACATACACACGCACAACACACACACACACGCAGTCATTTAGCATAATTAGTTTGGATGGCCTTAATTTGGTCCCCTGCCAAACCTTTCCACTATACAATACAATGATGTGGTATTTATATTTTATAGCTGTAAGTAATTGAAGCAGTATAAATTTAAACAAACACCATGGTTACTTGCATACACACAATACATGTACAATTTAATTATCATGCCTTATTAATTCTAGTGGTGGAGTGAATGTGTTATGGTGCTTACCTAATATGGTGATGCTGGGGTTTAGCCGTCCATCAGTGTTAAATAGTGAATCACTCTGTACGTGGGCTGTGTAGTGATGAATCATAACAATAATTACATGTGTACACACACACACACACACACACACACACACACACACACACACACACACACACACACACACACACACACACACACACACACACACACACACACACACACACACACACACACACACACACACACACACATACACACACACACACACACACACACACACACACACACACGTAAATATACACAGACTCACACGTAAATATGCACACACACACACACACACACACACACACTCGTAAAATATACACAGATACACGTGCATGCATGTACACACACATACACACATACATACACACATGTATAATATACACATGTATAATATACACAGGTACACACATGCACGCGTGTACGTACATGCATACACGCATGCAAGCACACACACACACACACGCACAATTTTAGAGACATATGTATTACTCATTATAACTAATCACATTATATTTATTATATTCAGTATAGAATTTTGTGTGGACCTCAATTTAATTGGCAAATTATAATTAGCACTGTGAAATTAAAATTCACAGACAATTAATACATTCACTATTACTACATACCACACAATCAACATTTGTTTTTAGTGTGTTACACTTTCAGATCAACACCAACTAACCTAACAAAATAATCCGTATACTGTAGTGGGAAAGTTTGGCAGGGGGAAAGTCTGGCGAATTTGGTGGCGAATCGTCCATGATTCACCAAACTAAAACCATCCAAATTATTACTTACCTTATGGCCGAATCTATCCATTCACCAAACTTTTCCTTGCCAAACACTCATAACAGTGAATCCACCAAACTTTCCCGCTATATGGTATAACAAATGTTGATTGTGTGGTATGTAGTAATAGTGAATGTATTAATTGTCTGTGAATTTGCTAATTATAATTTGCCAATTAAATTGAGGTCCACACAAATAAATCCCAGGCCAAAATTGCTAACATAATGTCTGATCAATTTGGAACGACTTTATCTAACATGTGTCCCAGTACTCAACAGTGTCTATTTCATGCAGAAGATGAAAAGTTGCAGGGGTGCCATAATTATAGTCCAAGGCTTAAATTGTACCATGTATGAAAACTGTGGCTACTCAACGTTACAAGACTTAGCAATTTATTTACTACTGTCTACTTCAAACTGGGGAGACCGTGGTCCCTTGCCCCCATTACTACGCCCCCATCTGCTCTGTAATTACTAAATGCCAATGTAAATATATACACTCTACAAATACATTATAAATACACTACAAACACATGGCAAATATATTAAATACAATTACAAACCATGAGGATCATTAGGATCAGGATCACTGGAATGTCCCTCCACTCTGGACCACTCCCCCACTATGGAGTCCCAGCCGACTATTGTGTACAGTATACAACAGTGTTCCTGTGTGTGTACATGTGATAACATGACACACAGTCAATAGGTAAATACTCTATTAGTACAAACAGCAATGAATATAACTTGGTATCATCAGTTAAATGTTACATTAAGTTTTTGTATATCATGCATAAGTACACTTTGTGTGTGTGTGTGTGTGTGTGTGTGTGTGTGTGTGCATGTGTGCATGTGTGTGTGCATGTGTGTGTGTGTGTGTGCATGTGTGTGTGTGTGCATGTGTATGCGTGTGTGTGTGTGTGTGTGTGTGTGCATGTGTGTGTGTGTGTGTGTGTGTGTGTGTATGTGCGTGTAGTGTGTGTATTGTTGACTGACCTTAAGTTCAGCTCGATCAAGGATGATGGACTCTCTCACTCGAGCTCCAGCCTCTATCCTGACACCCGCACCAACATACACATTGGGACCAAGCTGTGCACACAGAAGATGTATACATAAAAAACTAACAATATTACTAGTACAAATTCCTAAGCAATCCTCTAAATCCTAACATTTGTAGAGATCCAACTAGGGTCGAAGGTAAAACTGAGTAACAACCATGGTAGTTTAAATTGATATTTCAATGTTACCGAGAGACAATAATAGGAATTTTGTTGACGCACACAAGACTATTACATTGTCACAACTTATCCCATTAATGCCTTATGTGTGTAAGATGAAAGGCAGCCATCTTGGTCTTCTGTAGCCCAATATACTAAGTATTCTACAAACTGAATCATAACCTACTTAACATACAGTAACATGTGAATCACTCCGATTGATCATGACTGCCTGATATTGTATGTAAATGTTTAACAGATTAAGCAGGTATTGTTTCCATGCAAAGCCACTCAAATTTAACGGTTTGTTTTAATTATGCAATTTCATGAATGTTATAAAACTAATGAGCATGCACGATCACAATGGCAGAACATGTAGAGTAGCCTACAATCACGTACAAACTAGCAATTAGGGATTTAACTGTACAACCGTGATAATCGTGATAATCTGCTAATTTATCTTGTGTCCAAACGCTTTTCAGTTCTTATTACATGTTCTATTATAGGCTAGCTAGTCTTGCTCTTTGAAATTTCAACATTTTGAAATTTCCCCCTCCTAGCAACAATATTTGGATTCAGTCCTGACAATAGAGCCAATAATCTGTACAAGAACTAAAAGTGGAAAATTATAAATTGATGATTTCTTTATAATCAGGTTTAATTATATGTCAACTTTTAATTATCAGTTAATATTTCACTAAAATACACATAGTTCTAAATACTTCATACATAACATACAATAATTATTAGTGTACTAAATAATTAGAAGCATCCTTACAGTGGCTGTCTTGTCAATTTTGGCAGTAGGATGAATCCTCACATCACCTGGTAAGCATATACATGTTATTTAAGTATAGCACACCACAGCTAACCGTAAAACAGCTTATAGGTTCACCCACACCATTTGACAATGATACACTTTCCGATCAGTACAATTCTTTTGCCTTGTTTTTGGTCAGACAAAATGTCCTAACAGAAAATTATGTTGTACAACTACTATAAAAATCACTCATTCTTTCAAAGTTAAGGAAT